>NW_021024845.1:435546-476975 GCF_004153795.1 Camellia sinensis
AGATCGGCCTCTACTAATCATGATATGATTTTTTATAAACATTATGTGCTCTTGTTCTGATTATTAAGCTAGCTTTACTATGTGATGTGCACAAGCAAGTATAGACTACTTTGCTCAAGTTGAAACAATTTAACTCATGTTTGTTTTGTGAAAATGGTTTGAATTTGCCACCTCAAGTGGGCTTAAAGTTTGCGGATTTGCCACCAAACATAGTGGGCTTAAAACGGGTTTGCCACTCAACAAAGTGGGCTTAAAACTTACATTCATTGAATCGTTCGAATTCAAACAACAAACCTTCATCCACAAGCATTCAAGCAGTTAATCAAATAAACATTTAGCCTCATGGCAAGTATGCTAGACATGGCAACATTCACGCAAGTATGCTAAAGCGTTAAAAACTCACCTAGTACTTTGAGCTAAGAAGATATGAGTTAGAAAAATATGCATGATTCCTAACTATGTCAAATGTCTAATGCAACACATGCAATGAATGCAATTAATAGGCTCGGCCACTAAGCATGGCATATGAAGAAATTTAAACAACATGCAATTAAACACGTATTCATAGATTATTGAAATAACAATGCAGTTTAAATGATGCGCCAAGCCTCGGTGCATGCAATACGAATGAATGGATGCAAGCATAAGGTATGCTAATTGAAACATGTCCCTAATCTAATCATCAAAAGCAATTAAGTAAAAGGGATAAAGACGTAGGATTGGAAGACATGCACACACGTACGCGTACTTATTATAATATTACGCCCTCGTGAAGGAGGGTCCGAATGAATAAAGCTAGCTAGCTAACTAGGCTAATTAAGCTAACTAATTAATCAAAATTGAATTAATTAACTATTCTAGTTAACTAATTACAAACGAAATTGAATAACTAGTTAAACTAACTAATTAATTACAACACTTAATTAGCTACAACTAATTAATTACAACACGTATTTAAGCTAAATATTTAAACGTTAAATAAGCTTGGAATGCAAGAGAGGCTCATGCACGTGCTCGATTTCTATGCGACAAGCCACCATTTTGCTGCTGCAAGCCTCAGTGTGCACATTTGAACACTGATAATGCTATTCACTTCTAGAATACCTCTGCTCTGCCTTACCAACACACTGTGCAAATTTCACTGATAGCCAACAAGGGGCCAATCGGCTACCAATGGTGGCTGTCAGCCACTGATGACCTGGACTTCCTTGCTGCATCAAAGAGCAAACAGAGCAAAAAAGTGTATTTCTCAAGGGTTATTACACACTCTGCCTCTCCTTTTTATGGGGAAATCAAATGAGGGACAAAATTTGATTCATAAACCATCAATCAAGAAAATTCATTGCATGATGGCTTGTGAAACCAATTATGCAAGTTTAATAAATGCAAAAAAAAGACTCAAATGATCATCACCCTATCATGCATGATCAAGGGCAATGGAGACCTAGGAAAATGGCACATTTCATCACTTTTGAGTATGAAATGTCCTATTTTCCTTGTGTTCAAATTAACGTTCGATTTGAACACAAGCAATGCAACACAAAGAATGCTTATCTTGACTCTTTTACTTGCCAATTTTGTTTACACATTTTAGTTACCAAACCATTCATTAATCAATTTGTCCATTGGTGAGTATCTTCTAAGATGAAAGAAGTGTCAACTAAGGGATAGTTTAAGGCATGAGAGAAGCTTCATGCCGGTGGTAATGAACCCTCTAAGGAGGATTAAACGATTAAACATGAGCCTCAATCTCAAGCTTATACAATCCTAAGGTTGAAACAACCCTCAAGGCAAATGAAAAAGTGAAGAAATGAGGGAGATTGCAGAGATTATAAGTGCTGAAATTAGGTGAGAAAAAGCACTAAAACATGCAATCAACTCAAACCAATGGTAGTTAAAGCCTTAAAACACCAAGCTAGTGAAAAAACTTACACTACAACTATGCAATACAAGACTCAAAAGGTACCAAACAACCAAAACAGTGGCAAAATAGCTCAAAATAGAGTTCTAAACATGCTGGATTTGAGCCATAAAAAGCTAAAACATTAAGCTAATACATGGGGCTAACTAGGCATGCAAACAAGACGCAAGAAGGGGAGGCTAACCCCTCCAATTTTGGACTTCAAAATGAGTTTTTTGCCACTGAAAAATCTCTGAAATTCAATGGTTCAAAGGCCCAAAAAAGGTGGTTTGAAAGTGGTGAGCAAAGGTACAAAAGCTTTACAAACAAAAAAGCAAGAAGGGTGAACCACTCCTTAATTGAAAATGGCCTTCAACCAACACTTTTAGGCCACAAAAATAGAGTTTTTGATAGTTAAAAACCAACCTCAAAACAGTTGAAAAAGATGGCAAAGCAAGTGTGCAAAACAAGTATAAAAGGAAAGTGTTATACCCCTTGAAGAGAAGACACAAACGAGGCAATAAACCAAGCCAAAACCTCCTTATAAAGCTCAAAGAGGGTCTCAAGCTACCTCAGCCCATAGACTAGCAACTCTTGTTAAGGATTGATAGACAAAAGCGGAGTGTATCCAAGCAACTATGCACAAAATTACTAGAGAGAGAGAGAGAATTTTGTTTCAAAATTGCTAACCCTCCAAAATGGGGGAGGAACCCCCCTATATATAGAAAAACAAGCCTTGAGCTTAGGAACATCCTACCATACACATGTAGGGAGATGCAGCTCAGTGTGCTAACAACTGTCACAATTGTCAACAAATATCTGGAAAAAGACACTGGTGGTTGTCGGCCACCACTGGTAGCCGGTCGGCCACCATTGATGGCCAGCCGGCCACACCAATGGCTGACAACCATGAGCCATGGCCGACAACCTATGGTGGTGGCTGACATGTCACCACAAGTTCTAGGCTTGAAACAACAGGGTTTTGGTCCAAAACAAAGCACAAAAAGGACAAGCTTTAAAGGCTCAAAGACAGGGCGTTCCACCGAGGACTTCAAGAACTCAAAGCGAACAAATACAATTGTAATCATTGGGTGCACAAGTGATGACGTCTAAGTCTTGAGGTCGGTCAAAAATGGGGTGTCTACAACTGCCCTCTTCTCGGCAGTAGAGGTGGTTTTCTCAATCTCGGCCAGTTTGGAGATTGGCACTGTATCCTCAGATTCAATCTGAGTAAAAGAGGCTTTTGCCTTAGCCCTCTTTACCCTTTTTGGTTTAGGTTGGGGTTGGGATTGGGATTGAGATGGTGAAGATGATTGAACTGTGACAACTCCTGGAAAGTCAGCCAGGAGGTCTTTAGCGACGGCTTTCTTGCGGCCTATGTCATCGGCAGATGCAGCAACGATAACTCTGGTGCCGAAGTGGAATACTAGAAAGGCGATTAGGGAATTGGCTGGATCGTAAGCCGACGCTTCAGATTCTCGACGTTTGCAGCTCCGAGTTCTACCAACCAACACGTTTGGTGGAGCACGACGTCAGCGTCAGTACTGGGACGGTGGAATTAATTGCGAGGCAAATGTAAAAGACTACTCTGCTGGATCTGAAGAGAAAGCCTGGTCAGCCTTTGGTGAAGAGGTGACTGGAGGGGTTGAGGCAGATGGTGGAGTTCGACTTCTCCTAGAGACGTTGGACAGAGCCGACTTGTATATGGGTATATAGTTTAGTAGAAGGAGGGCTTTGCGTCTCTAGACAGGGAGATTTAGAAGCCTTTTTAAACCTTGGCTTAGGGAGTAAGACTGTCGGAATCCCTTTGCTGGCTGGGGAAGAACTACAGAAAACAAGAAACAAACATTAGTAAAGATAAATGAGTAGAAAAGTCTTTAACAAAAATGGAGTTACGGTAGGTTGACTAAGTCTTACCCTCATCATCTCTAAACACTGCTCGGTGCAGAGAAAAGAGATGGAGATCGTCATCAGGAGTGAACTCCCAGTTGCTTGAGACAATCAAGTAGTCATCTCCAACACCCTTATTGGAGTCAGGGAGGTCAGCTATGAGTTTGAAAGCGATGGATCTGGGCTTGAGGTAGTAGATGTAGCCTTTTTCAGACTTAAGGCCACACATGGTGTAACAAAATTGGATATCGGCCAGTGCAATCCTAGCATTTTCTCAGCGTGCTAGTTCGATTATGCCGTTGATAACCCTATAGGAGTTGATGGCTAACTAGATAGGGTTAAGCTTGTAGTAGTGGAGCATTTCTCTAAAAAAGATGTCTAAGGGAAGCCAAAGTCTACACTCAATTAAAGCAACTACAGAGAAGGGCATGGATTTCGTATCTGGCATAATGAAGTCCTCTTTGCTAGCCAACCTGATTTGAACGTCAACAGGAATGAAGAACTCTCGCCTAAAACACTCTAATTTGGCCGAAGTGTCTACCCTCCACCTGAACATACCCATGATCTCAACTTAAAGTGTTTTGCGGTGGATTTCAGAGGAAAGACACTGGTAGGCGTATCAAAACATGGGCTAAACCTTAGAGAGTGCTAGGATGAGGATTTTTGAAGATCTAAGGGGAATATTTTTTAGTTTTCCTAAGGATATGGGTTCTATGGCAAATCCCAGACCTAGAGCTACAGAAACAAGAAACAAGAAACAAAAACAAGAATCTAGAAAAACAGGACAAGGAAACAAAAAGGAACGTGAATCAGAATCAAGAAAGCAACATCCAAGAAACATGGAAAGTACAGATTCATGAACACTGAGTGAGTGTGTGAAAAACAGTGTGCAAAAGTCATGACAAGAAAACATGATTGGCATTCTAGTGATGAACTTCGAAAGCACAACACGGATTCAAATAAAAAATATATATATAAATAAATAAAAAGAATAGTGAAAGATTGAACTTAAAGAGGAAAAAAATTGTGAACTTATTGAGTGAAACGGACACTGGAATAAGGCTCGCCAAAAACAGGCGACGTGAGTATTCGGAACCAAATGGCTGAAAGCTCGCTAGAGGAGGTGATTGAAGCAGCTGCAGAGCTCGAAGAAATAGTAATGGGGGTAGGGGAATTGTTAGAGAGAGAAAATCTTGAGCACAGAGAGAATGCGATAATATGAAGTGAGAAGACGAAGAGAAAGAAAGAGAGTTTTGTTAAAAACTTAAAAGGCAGCAAAACATAATGAATTAGCCTTGGACGACGTGCTTATCAGGCGACGTGCGCAGAGGTGACGCTACCTGATAGTGCATTTCAAGTACGAATCAATAGGGGAGGGACACGTGGATGAAATGGTTAGAAAGACTGTGCATGATAGCTCATGCGCAGTTAGAACTCTTAAAATTCTTGAAATAATGAGGCCATAACCTCGGCTACAGGAGCAATCTTCGACTGAGATGCTTGAAAAGCTGGATTCTTGGCTCATGATCCTTGGGAAAGTGGACAGCTAAGTCCTGATTATATGAAGCCAACGAGAGATGATCTTGGACAAAGAAAAAAAATGAATTTTTAGCCGACATAAAGTGTGGACAAGAATTTAGGTTCCGTCACCTCAGGTCACCGAGGTAATAGAACCTAGGGGCAGTTGTCGAGAAGTATTTTGTGAATGACAGCACATGGCTAAGATGACACCGAAGTGTCAGCCAAGGTGCCAAGTGGCCTCGTCACTTGCCGAGATGATCTCGGTCGGACCGAGGTTATCTGCGAAGATATCGGGGTCCGAGGCAAATAGATAAGGGACATGAGTCTTAGAAGTGGGAAAGATCTTATTTTGGATAAAGATAGGGCTCAAGAAGAGTTTATCTCTATCTAGATGAGGATCCAGGATGAGCATTGAATCTGAGTCCACTGAAGCTAGGCTTCTAAAGGGATCAGGTCAGTGCTGGCAATAAAAGTAGGGGTCTCAGGTATGTGTGATAGACTGTAAACAGTAAGTTTTTTCTTGTGAGTTTAAGCACAATTTGCTATCTTTGAGAGATATTGATTACTGCCTTGATCGTTGGAGTGTCCCCCGGGTGGCGAACCACTGCGGTATTCTTGTTATCTTGTTACAGGTTTTTGGGTTTAATTTATTTTACCGGTGCTCTCCAGCTGAGTTTCAAGTTTTGGTTGTGTGGTCAAAAATCAACACCCATAGCTGATAACCACAACAACGATGCCATGTTCATTTTTTTTTTAAATTATTATTTTTTGAATGCAACAAAAATCATAGACACTATTCTATAACACATTATACTCATATTGCTACTATCAAGCATGCCTGAATTTTGTAAAGGAGATACTTTTCCCTCCATAAGATATCTCTGCAAATTCTTTTCAACATTCTGGTGCTCTTACAAATTTAAATGTCATAATAAGTCCAAGGTTTAGATGTTATTTATCTTCTTTGCTTTCTTCATGCATTTGGTGGCTTATAAGTTGTAGCATACTTTATTTTACAGGCCCTTGAAGATAATAATGTACAGATTACCTCTGCGAAGTTTTCTAAGGAACTAAAATGGTTGTGCAAGGCATCCAAATAAGACTTCAAAATGTTGAGAATTCAGAAACATTGACACCCACAGGAATAGAGGGAAATAGATTTTTCAGATTGCACTTGTCAGTCGATCAGCCAGACTTCTGGTCGGCCATCCCCCCAGTTGACCGGCATTTTGTTGGTAGGAAAAAATTCACCGTTGGAGAGCTAGATATCAGATAGAGGAATTCCTTATATTTTTACTTAGATTTGGTGAAATATTTGATACACCGTTGGAGGTGTCCTAACTAATTTTTTTTTTAGTATTTTAATTATGACATTATTTTGAGATTTTGGTTAGAGTTAATTGTTGAAAAGTCCAAGTTAAGAAGGGTATAAGGAATTAGATTCAGTGGATTTTTTTGTTGGTGAGAGGTCCACCCTTTGTGAAATAGTTTGGTGAGAAGCATTTTATTTGTTTTAAAGGACATTTTGTTTACAATTTTACCCCTTAATTTATTTGTTGACTTTTTTTTATTTGTTGACTTTTGTTGTGTAACACTTGTACTTATTGGACTAGTGGGTTTGCTGTTGATATTCTATTTATTGTACTTGGAGTCTCTTTGGTTCATTTTGGAATATTGATTGAGGTATTATCATGATGGTAGAGTAAGATTGGACCAAAAATATTGATTTGGATAATCGTCCCATGAGTAATCGTCACTTTTTTGCCCTTCTCTCTTTCCACACTTTGAATTTGGATATGAGGCTAGCACCATTGGAACGCTTTTTTCCGAGGCTTCGATTTGGACACAAGAACGACCAAAAACGAAGTTCAGACGAGAGAGTTATTTCTTTTGAAATTTGAGTATCTATGCTAGAAGTAAGTTCGTTCGAGTGCAGAAAGTTGCGCTTGAGCAATCTGCGCTAATTTCAGAGATTCTAGAAGCTTTTTTTCTACGCTCGAGCCAAGCTTTGTTCGCTCGTGTGATCAGGTCGATATCAGACACTATGAAGTGGGTTTTTGGCCCAAATTCTTCATTCTTTCTTCCTCTCTTCTCTCCCTCTCTTCCATACCCGAAACCCTAGCCCTCAAAACCTTGATTTCATCCATTTTTCACCAACAATCCACTATGGATCTTGCAATAAAGATGAAGAACAAGTGAAGATTAACATTTTTAACTGATTGGATTTTGGATTTTCAAAGAAATCCTCTTGAGTTTGCTTCTCTACTTTCATTTTAGAGGTAGGATTACTTTTAGTTTTGTAGCTCTTTATTTTGAGGATGTTTGTTGGTATTATTGTGACATTGATTTCATAGTTGATGTTTGATTTTATAATTGATGTTTCAGTTTACAAAGAAGTGGGTTTTGATTTGAAAAATGAAATTTCTCATATATTCTCTCAAAATTTATATAAATGTCTATGGATTATGTGAATTTTAGTTGAAAAATAGCTTTTTACACTATGGAGGGGAAAAAGCCCCAAATTTGATGAAAACCCTAGTTCTTGAAATTAAATAAAGATGTAATTAAATGGAATTAACTTTCAATTCTTTAAATTTATGCTTGAATTATGAGACTGAGATATATTTTGATATGAGACTTTTGAAATTGAAAGCTTTTGAGAATTTCCTTTGAAGTATGAAGATTATGTCTCCATAATTGTTCAATTATTTGAATGGTGAAATTTACCTTTTTTCTCATGGATGTATAAATTCTTGGAATTTCTGGAAATATTGGAAAGGTGGTTTAAGGGGGTGGTAAATAGCGTGGAAGTCTGGATAGCAAGGCGGTTTTTGAAAAGAGTTGTGTGTTGTTGGTACCCGTGCAGGGAGTCAAGGTGCCCAATTGCCCTGTCTTGAGCTTATCGCCGGACGAATATGGGAAAATATTTTTAGGTGTCCACTGGTCTTGTCGTATTATAGCCAGTAAAAGTGGAAAAACAGATGATTTTTGGGTGCCCACGTCTTGCCGTATAATAGTCGGTAAATGTGGGAGTGATTTTAAATGAAAGTGACTTGTGTATGTGATTTCGGACTCTCTTCAAGGACTTCATGGTTTATTTACCCCCCGGTGTTGAAA
Organism: Camellia sinensis; assembly: GCF_004153795.1. NCBI lineage: Eukaryota > Viridiplantae > Streptophyta > Magnoliopsida > Ericales > Theaceae > Camellia > Camellia sinensis. Next base: position 443,975 of record NW_021024845.1, read on the forward strand.
TGCGATTTTCATGGAAGTTATAATATCTAAGTTTTGTAGCTTAAACTTTTCACATGAGTTGAACTAGAAAATGTTTTGGTTGTGATAATGCCATATGAATTTTCAAATGATTAGATACTTTGTTAAAAGTATTTCTAGTGGGCATCTAGCTCATTCCTATCTAACAATTTTAGGAATTGTGATGTGCAATCACCCCTATGAGAAGGAGGTGGACTTTTTTGTTTTGTTGGAGCACGACGGCTCATGGATGTATTATGTGGAAGCTTCGGGCATATGTGTTTGGGGTCGTGTATCCATTTGGTCGTAACAAGGTCTTGCTTTGATGTTTGTATGCCATCAAGGCATTATTATTATTTTTTTCCTCAAGTTTTGGTGAACTATGTAAATGTTATTATTACCAAGACAAGAATATGAAAATTATAATATTTGGCACGTTGTTCAATGGAAAGGAGGACTTTTGAGATTAATATTATTGTTTGGGTTGGAAAGATTTCAGATTAATTGGGTTATGAGAAATGTTTTGATTTAATTATTTTGGGGCATTACAAATTAGTATCAGAGCTAACCAAGTTTGAATACCTTGGGCTCGTGGGAAGTGACATTGGTCACAATAGGTTTACAAGGTTAGGATGGGGCGCTTATGTGCTTTACATGCTTTGTGTGTGTTTATGTGGCTATGTGGGTATGGGGTTAAGCTTCTAGGATATGACTAGTGTCCATTGCATTCATCGAAATCCTTTTGGAAAGGCACCTGATCAATACTTTTTCCACTTGGAGGTCCTTGAGCGTCATGGGACTAGTTGGTATCTTAGGAGAGTAACTCGTATGTGCTCTATGTGATTATGTGCTTATGTGGTTTGCCTTATATGGAAGTAGATACATGTATAGGCACATGTGTAACTCGTGTATGACTTGTGAGATCTTGTGAGATCTTGTGTGAAGTATTTAAGCGTGGGTTAAACCTTATCTATATTTTTTTCTATAGGATAGAAGGATGTGAGTGACCCTAAATGTCTCTCTCTCTCTCTCTCTCTATATATATATATATATATATCTATTTAAATATTTATTCTTTCTATGTGTCTTTCTTTTACATTCCTTACCTGTTCAACACATGAAAAAAAATTCAATTTGTTGCAATATGTTTCATCATCATCATCATCAACAACAACAACAACACAATAACTTCCACCAAAAAAATAATAATAATAATAATTTGGATCTATTGAACGAGATCCAGATCCAGATCTAATTTAATCCTCTTTTACCATTTGAACAAAAGGAAGTAGAGCTAGGTCAAGAACATGTAACCTAACCAAAATCACAGATCAAAACAATGAAGAAAGGGAACAAAGTCAAGTCAAACCAAAAACAAAACCCTAACCCAACACAATCATCATCAAAAAATAATATTCCACAATCACAATCATCAACCCTAAACAAACCATGTTTGCGAACATGAAAACCGTAACCGAAGCCCTAGCCAAGAAAAATCTCCAATAAGTCTGTATATATATTCTCATGTTCATTATGCTGTTAAGTGATTTGTTGCAATTGATATACTATTGAATTGGATTTGTTGCAAATGATTTGTTCCTCATCCTGCGTTGTCCGTATATATTTATATATGTATTCTCTCGTGTGTTATTAGGCTTTTAGTGGTGATATACGACGGATGAGGATTCAAACGTACCATTAGATCTTCATGGAAGAAGATGAGGATAAGTCAAAGGTCGTCAATGGACAACAGATCTACTTTTTTTAGACCAAATCGATGAGTCGCCCAGATTTCTTGTAGGTTTGTTACTGAATCGCGACGATGAGGGAGTAACTCGATTGGTGAAGATTCATTGCTTAGATCGCTGTCGTTTCTGACCTACTTGCTAGATCTGTTTCCTCTGTCCACTGCCTCACTCCGATCGAGACACCCCTACCTTTATTTCTCACAACTCTCTCTCTCTTCCCTTTTCTCCCTCTCTTTGAAAATAGAGAGAGTAACGACGGAGGAAAAGACCGATGCGATATGTATCGGAGTTGTCGGAATCCGATGAGTAACAGGTGAAAACAGTGGTGTGGTGGAGAAAGAGAGAAGGTGGTGGTGGCAGGGAAGTGGCGAAAACAAAAAAATGGCAGCAATGAGGATACAATAGAAGTGCATGAGAGAGAGAGAGAGAGAGAGAGTAGGGTTTGGGAAATGTGGTTGAGGAGAGAGGGGATGTATAAATATATAGAGAGAGAGAGAGAGAGAGAGTAGGGTTTGGGAAATGTGGTTGAGGAGAGAGGGGATGTATAAATATATAGGGGTAGTTTGGTCATTTTACCCTAGCATGTCCTTATGGACAATATATTTTTGAGCTTGGACTTTTGAACAAAGATGAATTAAATTTGGAATTTTGGACCGAGAGTCCTTTTGGTTATAACTTTTTGTGTTTGGTTAAAAAAAAATTTTTGTTTAGTTATGACACACAAAATGTGAAATTATGCCATTTTTTCTGTATTTATAAGGTGTCTATAATACATATCCTTTGAGGGATGTGTACCATAGCTTTCCCATTTTAAAATGAAATCATTTTAAGAAAATTGACGAATTATGTTTTTTATTTGATTTTATTTATTTATATTTATTTTATTCACAAACAATATTGTCTTAGAGCACTAAATATTATGCACTATAAAATAAATTGCCATAGTTATATGATTCCATTATGGGAAAGACTAAAATAAAATTATATTCACAAACAATATAATTTTTATCACAAAAAGTATAATTTTAATTATACATAATTTTTATGTGTAAATCATAACTTTATTAGTCATAACTTTATCACAAAAATCGTAACTTTTATTACAAAATATTCATAACATTTGTTGCAAAAATTATAACTTTTCTTGCAATATATAAATCCACATAGTAATATTTCCTTTGAAGAATATTTGAATGTAACAAAAGTAGTTTAGTTACTTCCTCCTTCTAGCTAGGGGTGAAATCGGTGCGGTGCGGTCCGGTTTTGAGGTATTTTTGCGCCGAACCGCACCCTTCGGTTTTCCATTGATCTACACCGAACAGACCGAATTATTGGTAAGAACCGCACCAAGCGGTTTTACGTTGGGGCGGTGCGGTTCGGTCGGTACACGTCAATTCTTCGATCTTCAACAAAATCTTTTCTTGAAGGTGAAAGACCATTGGTGAACACATGAAGAAGATGAAGATAGAAGATGGAAGATGGAAGAAGATGAGAGAGTTTTGACAGAGAGAGAGAGAGATCCAACCTTCACATGAAGAAGATGAAGATGGAAGACCCACAAAATATTTCGTAGGAAGAAGATGAAGCATATAAACCTTCATCTCAGAACTCTCTACAACACACAAACATATAGAGAGGAAGAGAGGAGAGATAGAGCATTTGTTTTGTAGAGAGTTGCAATTACTCTTAGAAACATCCAACCCAATACCATGATATTCATTATCGAGCAGTGTAATAATTAGATAGAGAGAGAAAGGGTTTTTTTATTTTTTTATTTTGAGCAATGTGAAACATTGGGCAGTGCGAAAGCTATTTGAATATTGGAATTGAATACACAGATGACCTGCACGAAAATAATAATAAAAAATAGCTGGACAATACATAATAGTAATAAAAAAAGAGAGTATATATCGGTGCGGTTCGGTGTGTATGGTTTTCAAATTATAATTACCGAAAACCGAACCGAATTTCGGTTTTTGTTTTAACATAACCGAACAGACCGAAACAAGAAAAAAAAACAGACCAAAACCGGCCGGTTCAGTTCGGTCCGGTCGGTCCAATCGGTTTACCGGTTTTTCCTTTCACCCCTACATCACAGATGCAAATTCAATTATTCGAATCGTTTGTTTTGTTCATGAGATTAAAAGAGTATCATTAACCAATTCTGTAGGTCCCCTAGAGAATTGATAAATAAGCTGATCTATGATCGGTTGGATGGTTTTTGTTTTTTGTAATAATTAAGTTAATTGACACTGCTGTTTGAGTTAATCTATTTTCAGTTGGATAGTTTTTGTTTTTTGTATAAATTAAGTTAAGGAAAATGTTTGAGGGCCACAATTTCTGTGGTCACAATGGTTCAAAATTGTCAAAACGACGTCGTTTTTTTCCCATTTTAAAATGAAATCATTTTAAGAAAATTGACGAATTATGTTTTTTATTTGATTTTATTTATTTATATTTATTTTATTCACAAACAATATTGTCTTAGAGCACTAAATATTAATGCACTATAAAAGAAATTGCCATAGTTATATGATTCCATTATGGGAAAGACTAAAATAAAATTATATTCACAAACAATATAATTTTTATCACAAAAAGTATAATTTTAATTATACATAATTTTTGTGTAAATCATAACTTTATTAGTCATAACTTTATCACAAAAATTGTAACTTTTATTACAAAATATTCATAACGTTTGTTGCAAAAATTATAACTTTTCTAACAATATATAAATCCACATAGTAATATTTCCTTTGAAGAATATTTGAATGTAACAAAAGTAGTTTAGTTACTTCCTCCTTCTAGCTATAAAGATCACTTCATTTTGTGTGGGTTCATTTATTTGGATAAGTGCTGTACCTGAAAAAATAGATAAAGAGTAAAATTTTTGGATTTTTTTTTTCTTTTTTCTCTTGATATACAAATCTATTCCTAAATTCAAAAGTTCAAACACTATATGTAAATAGGTTTTTGACATTAACAAACCACTTCTCTTAAATTTGTAAAGTGACGGTGACGTATATAAATAGACAAAAAGAAAATTTTCTCATACTTTCTCTCCAAGAGTAGTGTTACATCCTTTACTAAGAGTAATGTTACATCCGTCTAATTTTGCTCTCTTAATTTCGTCCCTAATGATGTGATTCACTTCTATGTAAAGTGATCACACGCTTTGAAGAGAGTTGATTGGTTGTTATTATTTACTACCACAATTGGGGGATAAAATGAGGGATGAGGCATTTTTCTTTTACTAAATGCATCCAATATTAAATTATATTTTTCAAATACAACATTAACAATAAAAAGTTAATTGAAATTGTGTTTTGAAAAAAAATTAAAAACAATTTTATTACAATAATCATGTTTTAAAAATCACATTCTTAATAAAATAAAATAAATAAAAAGTCGTTCATCAACTAAAATCAACGCCCACCACCAACTTCAATAACATCCCCCCCCCCTCCACTTTCTTCATTTTTCATTTTTATGTCATGAAATATAAAACAATGACAGCTAAAAAAGACAAATTTACATGATTCCTTCAACTTGATGTATATTTACAAACAAAATTGATCATTTTACTAATTCAAAGAAAAAAGTAACAAATATATCTTACACTTTCTCTATACTATCTATGTCTCTCTCTTGTTTTCTCAGTTATAAAATATATATTGTGTGAGTGAATTTCCGATCACACTGCCAACTCAGTATTCAACTGGAGAGCACTGCCAGAATAGATGGCACATGTCTGACCTGCAACAGAAAGAGAAGATTCCGACGGTGGTTCGTCCACCAGGGGGCACTCCGACGATCAAGTCAGTATATCTCTCAAAGATAATCAATAGTGCTAAACTCACTGTTCAGAATATAAATTGCGTACCTTAGACCCATCGGGGGTGCCTTTATTTTATAGTTAACTCAATCCTTGTCCTAACAGAAGCCTAGCTTCAATGGCCTTTAGCTCAGTGCTTATCCAGGACTCTTCAATAGATAGAGATAAACTCCCTAAGAGCTTTATTTTTATCCAGGTTTAGTCCCTCCATCATTCTAGGACTCTTGTGACTTATCCGCTTATCTCGGATTCCGATATCTTCGGAGATAACCTCGGCCTTGCCGAGATAACCTCGGCGTCATGACCAGGACACGTGGCACCTCGGCTGACACGTCGGCGTCACCTTGGCCACGTGTTGGTACTCAGAAAATATATCCCCACAACTGCCCCCTAGGTTCTATTACCTTGGCATTCTGAGGTGATGGGACCTATATCATTCCTTCCTGCCAGTACATCAGCTTAGAGATCCCCAGCCGATATGTCTCTTTAAAGATAAAAAATTTCAAGAGCTCCCTCATGCGTATGAGTTGTCAAGCATAATACATCAACCGTCTTAACCACGTGCTTTCCCCTTATTGGATCGTACTCCGTACGCGCTTGTAAGTCATCTCGCGCCTGCGTGTGCCGTCTGACGCATACGTCATTTTTAGGCGCATTAATTGCTTTCTTTTTGCCTCCGTTTCAAGTTTTAACAAAACCTCTTTCTCCTTCCGTCTCTTCACTTGACATCGTTTCTAAAGCTCTCTCTCTCTCTAGCTTTCTCAAATCCTCCATTGTTCAAACTTCCATAGCTCTACGACTTGCTCGTTTATCCCTTCCGGCGTAATTTTCATCGATCTTCCGCCTTTGCAATCGTCGTCAGACTTCGGCAACCCCATTCTGGCTTCCCTCTTTCTGGGAAGCCACTGTTCCTCCTGGTTCTTTCGATATCATGGGTATGTGGAAATATAGGGCAGACACCCTGACCAAGTTACATCACTTTTGGCGTGAGTTTGACATCTCTGCCAACGTCCATCTGAGGTTGGCTGGGGAAGATGACTCCATTATGCGTACAACTGATTCTATGCCCTTCCCTATGGTAGCCTTCATTGAGTGCGGACTTCGGCTCCCACTCAACACCCTTTTTCGTGAGATACTTCACTATTATAAGTTGAAACCAATGCAACTCACCATCAATTCCTATTGAGTCATCAATGGTATCATAGCCTTAGCTAGACAAGAAAATGCTAGGATTACCTTAGCCGATATCCAATACTACTATACCATGTGTGGCCTCAACAAAGATACGGGCTACGTTTACTACCTTAAGCCGAGGTCCACAGAGTACAAAATTGTTGCCGACCTCCCTGACTCCAACAAGGGAGCTGGGGATGATTATTTCATTACCTCGGGGAACTGTGGGTTCGCTCCAGACGAGGACCTCCATCTCTACCCTCTTCCTCGATCAGTTTTTGTAGAGGGCAATGGTAAGAGCCCTGTGTTCATACTAACTTGTTTTTAAAGTCTTCAATACTTTGTTTGTTTCTAATGTCCGTTTTTCTTGCAGCTCTTCCTCAGCCACCAAAGGGCTTCCGTCAGTATTTCTTTCCCAGCAAAGACTTGAGGAAACTTTTGGATCTGCCAGTCCACAAACGGAGAGCCCCCCTGGTACTCAATTTCATCCCAACCTACAAATCGGCGTTGCTCGATGTCCCAAAGAAGAAGAAGAAAAGCCAGTCACCTCCTTCTGCCACAACTCCTCAAACAGCCTCCTCATCTTGGCCAGATCAATGATCGACCTCTGATCCAGTTGAGCAGTCGTCTACCTCAGCTCCATATCTAATCCCAATATCCCAGCGCCGTCGACGACGCCGAACCGTTTTTGCTGCTGAGATGGGCCGCCAAAAAGCAGTTGCCAAAGACCTCTTAGCCAGCATCCCTACCGACGTTGACACTCAGCCAGCACAAACCCAGCCTCAGCCAAGGCAAAAGAAAAAAAGAATTAAGAAGGCCCAACCAAAGGCCAAGATGACTCAGGTTGACATTGAGGACACCTTGCCAATCTCCAAATTGGCTGAGAGCGATAAGTCCCATTCTGCCCATGAAAAGAGGCCTGCCGAGGGCCAACCATCCGAATCTACCCAATCAAAGAGGCCGAGGTCATCCGCTACAACCACCTCAGCGTCTTTAAAGCACGATGCCCCCTAGGCCCCCCAAATCACACTGGAGGATAAGCCAATTAGGGCTAGCGATAGTGCCGACGACATCAACGTCGGCATTTCCCTTAATACTGCTCTGCTTCTTCCCGGCAATCTCGACCGGAACGCCGAGCTGAGCGAATATGAAAACTATGCTCTGATGCTTCAGCGCTCTGTTCAAGTAAGTCTCTTTATTTGGTAATTTTTCTTTCTTTCTCTTTATTTCATACTTATAATATTTTCTAATAACTTCTACTCAGTTTTATTTGTTCTTAGGCAATCCAGCATGCCCATTCCTTCTCAGTACAATCTTTTGAGAACCGGAAGGAGCTGGCCGACAAGAAGAGAGAGATCTCCAGTCTGCAAAAGACTAATAAAAACTTGCAATCAAAGATGAAGACTTTGGAGGATCAAGCCGAGGCTGCTATCAAAGCTTAAAATGATGCTAAAGAAAAGGCGGATTCCGCTGAGGCCATCAAGAAGGTTCTTGAAGCCGAAAAGAGAGAGGTCGAGGAAAAGACGGCCCAGGCCCAAAAAGAATTGCAAGAAGCCTTGGTCACGAAGGACGCCGAGCTCAAGGTAGTCGATGAGAAGGGATACAATGAGGGGGTGGCCGATGTCACAGTTGACTATGAAAAGCAAGTGAAGCAGGCATGCAACAAGGGTTTCACCCTGGGTTGGATGTCTCTTCTAAAAAAGCTTGAAGTCTCCGAGGACTTGCCCCTCAGGAACGTCGACGTCATTCCTCTTCCATTCCCTCCAATTCTAACTCAATCCGACGACGAATCTGAGTCTGAGGAGGAGACCTTGGTGAGGAAATCAAAGGAGACTGCTGGGACCAAGTCCCCTTCTCTGAATGAGCAAGTCCTGGACTTGACTCAAGATGGGGAGGGTGAGGAATTCCCCAAGGATGCCACTCCTGAGAAGCCGTCATCAGACGTGCCTCTTGCCGATAAGAGCCTCAATCTAACCCTTCAAGAAATTGACGCTGAGCTTGCGGCTGAGAAGGCGGCCGAGATGTCTTCTCAGCAGTCCTCCGAGGTCCAAACCCAGCCTGCTAATGATGCTAAAGAATCTTAATTTCATGTTTTTCTCTTTCTTCTGTGTTCTGTACTTTTGTTTTTCTTTTGAAACAGTGTAAGCTGTTCATATTGCCGAAGTGCCTTCTTATAATTACAACATTTTTGTTTTCAAAGTTTGTATGTTTGCCTTCTCTTTACTACTCTTGTATGATTCCATGCTTAGAATATTTTGCATATCTTTAATATACACTTCAATATTTGTGCAACCTTCTCTGGGTGACACACCTCGGTTATACAAACTGATGATTTACCTCGGCAAGTATCCAAGTACCTTTCTTGGCACAACCTTGGTTTCAACTTTGTAAATTTTTTCATAAAATTTCAACAAGTGTTTAACCTTGGTTTAACTTTAACTTGTAAACTTTTTAAGTTTCAACAAGTGTTAAATATAATCTCGGTTTAACTCCAACTTGTAAACTTTTCTCAAGTTTCAACAAGTGTTAAACATGATCTCGGTTTAACTTCAACTTGTAAACTTTTCTCAAGTTTCAACAAGTGTTAAAAACATTTTTCTTCTCTATGCCCCCTAATTTGAACCTAAGTTCCACTTGGGTTCTCATTATACATGTATTCCAGAACAACGTTATGTATCTTTATCAGTCACAAGTGTATAAACGAATAAATCAAGCTAAAACTTTATTTATTTACTTTGGCAAATGACAAAAGAGCAAAACTTTATTTATTTACTTCGGCAAACACCTCAATATTTGCTCTCAGGAACGCCTCCCTCCAACTTTTTTTTTTCCTCTTCTTTGGCCAAGCCCGAGCCGAGAAGAAAGAAGCGTTCTTCATCTCCCTCCTGGACGAGGATTTTCTTTAGTGCTTCTTCACTCTTCTCGGCTGGCTCTTTGCCGATATCCTCTGGGACTTCCACATCCTCGTCTTCGATCTCTATCTTCTTCGGTTCTCGTATGCTGCAAGTGAATTTCATTGCTGCCATGGAGTAGTTCTTTGCTTGAAGCTGATTTCCTCTGAACTCCTCTATCCCATGCTCTGTTGGGAACTGTAATAGTTGATGCAGTGTTGAGGGAACAACCCCCATTGCGTGCAACTATGGCCTCCCCAAGATGATATTGTAAGGGGATGGTGTGTCAATTACAGTGAACTCCATTTTTATCTTCTTCGTGCCAGCCTGCACATCTAAGCTTACTGCTTCCAGTGGCCATGCCGGCGTTCCATTGTACCCGACCATTGGGCCGTTGGATTGCTCCATATCGTCTGGGTGAAGGCCAAGCTCTTTGTAACACCTGACATACAGGATGTCACAAGAACTGCCTTGGTCAATCAAGATGCGCTTCACTTGGCATTCCCCAACCTGGAGGGATACTACCAAGGCGTCGTTGTGCGGATGTTGTACTATCTCAATGTCGGCTTCAGTAAAGGACACTACTGCTCCTTGGCACTCCTCTGCCCGATGTCTTTTCTCCCCGATTTGGTAGACATGTCGTAGGTGCTTTACCTTTTGGGTCTCCCCCCGAATTTCATTTTCGTTGACCTTCGAGTGAATTACATTACTTACCCGACGTCCTCCTGCCCGAGGTTGCTGTGCTGGGGGAGGCGGAGCTGCTGGTGCTTGAAGCAGTCTTGCCTGTTCTTCCCTTGTCCTGGCCTCATCAATAAGGTCTCTCAGATGGCCTTGCCTCACCAGGTCTTCTAAGTGTGTTTTCAGGGCTCTACAACCCTAAGTCATGTGCCCATTTTCATTGTGGTAAGCACAATGTCTGCCAAGGTTTCTTTCCATAAACTCTCCTGGTGCCCTCGCTAGTGCCCTGAAATAGGGTTAGCTTCGAATTTTGTCCAGGACTTTGTGAATCGAGATTCGGAGCACAGTTGTAACTGCCTGTGTAGCCCCCAGTCCTACCTCTTTCTTGCTGGATCCATTGTTACCTCGGCCTCGCTTCGGCGAGCTATTTTGTTTTTCTTGCTTTGTCTCCTTTGTCCCCGACGTATCTTTCTCAGCTCTGGCATACTTCTCAATTCTAGCCATGAGTTCTTCCATGTTTTTCGGCAATGTTTTTGCCAATGACTTCCATAGAGCGCAATCATCTTTCAGGCCGTTCTTAAAAGACACGACCGCCACCTCTTGGTTGCATTCGGGTATTTGGTTGAACACCTCATAGTATCTTTTTGCATAGGCCCTAAGGCCTTCATCCTTACTGATTCTCAGAGCCATCAATGCGTCCACCCTTAATGGCTGTAATTTATTTGTCACGAACCTGGCCACAATACATCTCGACCAGGCCTTCCTAGGTCTTCACACTTCCCTTTGGTAGTTTGTGAAACCAATCTGATGCAATCTCCCCGAAGGATGAGGGGAACACTTTGCAGAGCAACGGCTCGTTCCCACTATACAATGCCATTGAGTTTAGGTACAATCCAACGTGAAAGTTGGGGTCCGACTTACCGTCGTATATTTGAAACCTCGGCATAATGAATCTCTTTGGAGCCTCAAATTTGTCTAGCTCCACTGAGAATGGTATTCTCGGCTTATCAGGGGAGGTTACCTCGACATCGGCATTCTGTTGCTTCCTATTGAGGTAATCTCTCAAGTCCTCCTTTGTCTGCCCAGGAACTCGGCTATCTCCTGATTTCATTCTTTTAGGTGCACTGCTCTCAGCTTCGTTGTGAGCCCTGTTTGACCTTTCTCCATGAGCTGTATCGAAGCATAGCTTCTGCCCATGAACATGCCGATGTTCTCTGGGGTCTACTTCTTTAGTGCGATGTGTCCTTCGTGACTCTTCTCTCCTCGATTCTCCTCGCCCGACCTCCCTGGAAGTCCGGTGAGAGTGTTTTTCGCTTCTGGTGTGCTGAGGGGCTATTGGGATTGGTTTCTGCCCTCCCTTCTGGGCATTGGCCGCTGGAATTGACGTGTCCTGCAATAGGAATGGTGGCTGGATGACGTTATTTTGCATCATAAAATTGACGACCGATTGCAGGTCTGCCAACTTGTTTGCCATCCCTTTCACCTCTTCGTCCCTCCGCAAGCATCTATCCTTCCATACTTGGAGGTCGTCCTCGTTGTAGTAACCGCTTCGATCTGGTTTCTTTGGCACATCGCCATCCTGGCCGACGTCTTTCTTGCCGTGATTCTGGTTCTGAGTCTTCTTATTGTGACCATCTTCCTCCATGTTTGGGTTAACGTGTTTACCACTCCCAGCAGGGATTTCGTCCCCAACCTTATCATTCTGTCCGTCACTGGCCATCTATTCTCTTTTCTTTCCTACAGATTGCGCCAAATTGTGTGAGTAAATTTCCGATCACACTGCCAACTCAGTATTCAACTGGAGAGCACTGGCAGAATAAATGGCACCTGTCTGACCTGCAACAGAAAGTGAAGATTCCGGCGGTAGTTCATCCACCCGGGGGCACTCCGACGATCAAGTCAGTATATCTTTCAAAGATAATCAATAGTACTAAATTCACTGTTCAGAATATAAATTGCGTACCTTAGACTCATCGGGGGTGCCTTTCTTTTATAGTTAACTCAATTCTTATCCCAACAGAAGCCTAGCTTCAATGGACTTTAGCTCAGTGCTTATCCAGGACTCTTCAATAGATAGAGATAAACTCCCTAAGAGTTTTATCTTTATCCAGGCTGAGTCCCTTCATCATTTTAGGACTCTTGTGCCTTATCCGCTTATCTCGGATTCTGATATCTTCGGAGATAACCTCGGCCTTGCCGAGATAACCTCAGCGTCATGACCAGGACACGTGGCACCTTGGTTGATACGTCAGCGTCACCTTGACCACGTGTTGGTAATCACAAAATATATCTCCATATATATATATATATATATATATAGTGTTAACAAGTGACAAAAGCATAAATAATTAGAAGAATAAATGTTTAATTACATAAATCAATAATTAATTCATACATCCACTGACCATAAAGATGAACCATATAATAAATTCTCAAATGCAACAAATTTCCAATTCATATATCTAAATGGTATACATGTATCCAAATGACATACGAATAGATTCCCAACATCTTTCACAATCATCATCACATTTTCATTTTTTATTTATTTATTTACTTCTCTCTCAAACTTAAACCTATCACCCAACGTCACCACCTTCCTTCCACCAATATCACCACCAACACCTTAATTTTAAAGATGAATATTTTTTTTTTTATATAGTGATTAGAACAACAGATATTTGATGAAGAGGTTGAAAGAGGGAATATAGATATGAAAAAAATAAAAAGAAATAAAAAGAAAATAAAGTGATGGAAATCAAAATAATGGCAGCGTTTGGTTTACTTTTTAAAATTCAAATATCCTTTTAAATCATGATTTGGATATAACATGTTAACCAAACATATTTTTAAAATACAATTCAAAATTACTTTAAAAACTCATCTCATCTCATCTCTTCTCTTTTTTTTAGTTATTATTATTATTATTAATCAATCACTCAATTACTTTTTCTCTCTCATCTCTCCTCGCTCTTTTCACATTCTATACATCAATCAATAAAATAAAATAAAAAATTAAGAATCATCCAAAACTATTTTCAAAATTCATAACCAGACAAATTTTATCTTTTCAAATCATAATTCAAAAACTCAAAACTCAAAACACAACTTGACACTCCAATCATAATTCTAAAACTAAACCAAACAGATCCTATTTTTTTAGGTTTTGTTTGGGTTAGAAAAATAAGAAAATAAATAATTATTTGTCAAAAAAATATATATATATATATATATATATTTTGGGTTAAGAATTTAATTTTCCCTTTTATTTGCCTTTTCCTTCATAAATCCAAAGTCCAAACAGTGTTTTTGGCAATATGGAAACCATGGCATAAAATTAGACTTGTAAATCACTGTTCTGCAAAATTTATACGATGATCTCAAATTTTAAATTCAAGACACCAAATTTCATGCTCACAAATGCATATTGAATAGTTCCTTGAGGAGAGAAAAAAGGTGGAGGAAAAAGTGGAAAAGTTATTTGGTGGTCCTGGGATACAATCATGTAATGTCTTAAGTGAGTTGTGATTGATGGAGAGGGTGTAACTTATGATTTTGGGTTGAGTAATTAGAGAATATAAGAAAATATAATGAATTGTGATTAATCAAAAATAAAGTCACGTAATGTCCCCTGGACCACGATATAATTTTTTGAAATAGCAATTTAGTACTGCATCAACCATTGGATTAGCATAGTGACCATAGCTTGAGACTTGAAATTCTATTCCTCTCCCTCGAAGTTCTATGATTTATTTTAATTCGGTTACATATCTTCAATGCTTCAATCCCAATTCCAATTCCAATTCCAATTCTAATTTTAATTCTATTTTTTTAAAACCATAAGAATCGGTTAGGTCCAGGTTCACCTTGAAACCAATCCAATATAGTCTATGAACACTTCTATACTCATCTAATTTAATTAGATTCTAAATATAAAAGTCAAAGTCAATTCATTTTTATTTAATCAGCTCAAATAATACAAACCCAAATGAGCCTCACCTAACTTTGAGTTTTCTAAGCAAACAAAAAAAAAAAACAGTTGATACTCATTACCAAATGTCATAACTATATAAAGTACATCTATTTAAACGTCGAATTTCAAATTTTAAGCTAAATAACTTCCAAATAAGTATTCACCCCAAAAATCTCCAAATAAGTTTTGTCGAAATGGGTTTCTCTCCAATTCACTTTGTGAACTGGTCCATATTGTGAGGCTTGTGGAACCCATCACATGTCCTGTTTCAATAATCCGAACTGTTCAATGTATATAGTTCGTCGAGTACTTTATCTGTGCAAAAAATCACGTTGATCGGATATCAATAGCCCCTTGATCGGAACATATTTTTGCTAATAATTTATCTTTAAAAACATATTTACCATTGACAAAAATGTAGTCCGATTAAGGGGTTATCGATATCCGATCAAAGTGATTTGCAGAGATAAAGTATTCAACGAGTTCTACACATTGAACGACTCCAATCATCAAAACTAAACTTGTGATGGGCCCCATAGGCCCAATAGTACGGTCCAGTCTACAAAGTGCATTAGAGAGAAGCTCATCCAATTTTGTCCAACATAACATATGGAAGCAAAACTACGTTTTGTCAAAGAAAGATATGGTTGTGCATGCACTGGGGTGTTTGATACAACTGTTAAAATATATTATAGATTGTAGTTTAACGAATTATAGATTATAACTTTAATCATAAGTTGTTTAAACTGTTTGATGCAATTGTTGGATTATAGATTTAAGTAGTGTTTGGTAAATAAACTGTTAAATTACTTTTTGAATTTTTTTTATTCACTACTAGTCCATATTTTCCATAATAATAATAATAATAAAAGAAGTTATAATAATAACAATCCATAGTCCATTTGAGTTTTTTTTTTTCCAAAAAAAATAATAAAAAAATAATCTAAGGTTATATTAATATACCCACAACAAAAGCTGATAATCAAAAGCAGAAGGTGGATAGCTTCTCAAAATTATCTTTTTTGAGTTAAAATAATTAACTATAACAGAAACTCTTTAGAATAAATTTAACCAAATAGTCCAAAATAACTTTTTCAAAATTAAAATCTATAAATTGGCCAAAATAAGCCATACCAAACACTCTCAATAATTAACAGTTCCTAGCTCTGGAAAAAGCCTTTTATTTGCCTTGGCAATAGTAAGCCAATGAAAGAGAAATTGCATACTAGTCATTCTAAAACCAAATTTTTTATGAAAACATCTTAACTATATCTCTCAATTGAAAATAAAAAAGACTCGCCTCAATCAAATTTTGTAATTGTCATCCCGACAACCCTTGCCTTACCTTTTTTCTCTTTCTTATTGGGAGAAAGACATCAAATAAAATGTTTCACACTTTTCTTGTTTTTGTCGTTTAACGTGTTACAAAACAAGTATAAGATACTAATGTGAATATTATAACTCCAAATCAATAGTTGGAAGTTGGACATTGGTCCTAGTTAGTGTAACTTATTGTTAGTTAAAAAGTTGATAATCAGAAAATAGAAACTATAAGTATCCATTACTCAGCTTCCAAATAATCAATTTTTTTAAGTTTACCTAATAAATTATAAGCAGAAGTTGTACTAAATAATCCATTATTTAAGCTATAACAAGCACCCCATTGATTAGTCACTTCTTTTATGAAGCCAACAAACAATAATCCATCATTTAAGCTATAACAAACACCCCATTGATTAGTCACTTCTTTTATGTAGCCAGCAAACTGTTGGAAATGGTGGAAAAAATTCTGGGTAAAACCAGAATTTTTCCTCAAGTTTGGTCTATTTTTTAGGTGGGCCCCAAGTGTCGATTTACTCGGGTCAAAGTGGTAACGCGTTTTATGTCGCGTTGTGATTCACGTGGTATATTTGGTTGCTCAAAACCATTACCGAGTGAATGGGAAATTGAAGCCAAAGTGTGCTCCATGGAAATGGAGTTTTGGTGGAAATTCCTTAAGGTTGTAAATTGGCTTGTCCCACATTGATTTGGTGGGAAGTTTTGAAAGGGTTTATAAGGCTTAGGGTGAGATACTTGGGGTGTGCCCCAATGGGTACCCAAGTGTTTTAGAGGGAGAGGTTATGGACAAAATGAGCTAGACCCATTGGACCCAAAAAATCACCACGCGCGCCGTTGCCGCCGTCCGTCCGGTCGGTCGGCTGGGCTTGGGCGCGGGTGTGTGGTTGGGCTTCTAATCTTTTTGGGCCAAAAACATTTGAATTTAATTTTATTTTTTATTAAAATAAAATCCAGAATTCAAATTAAATTGGTTTGGATTTTTTGTTCATCCAAACAGGGCCCTTCCCGTTTTCAAACAGAATTAAACGGATTTGGATTTATTGCTCATCCAAACAGAGCCCTTCCCGTTTTCAAACAGAATTAAACTGATTTGGATTTATTGCTCATCCAAACAGAGCCCTTCCCGTTTTGCTATCTGTTTGAATTCAAAACCAACAGGTATCACACCTGTTCAATTCAAAACCAAGAGCCACATACCTGTTCAATTCAAAACCAAGAGCCACCTTCACATTTATAAATAGGACCACCCTCATTTGATGTTTTCAATTCAGAAATTTCGTATTTCACTTCTGCTAATTATATTCTTCATCTTGCTGCATTTTATTTCCGAAAGAAAGAGCGTAAACACTTAGTGTGTTCGTAAGGCAAACAATTAGTAGTGCTGCTATTGTTTGTGGAAGATCATTTCATCCTGGGAAAATAATTCGAAGAAATTAAATCAAGTAAGTTATTTAATTTATTTTCAGTGTTGTTTTTATTTATTAAAATCAGATTTTAATTTTGTTTTTGTAACAAAATAAAATCTGTTTTTATTTATTTATTTTTATTTCGAGTTTGATTTTTGTAATCAAACAAATTCTCTCCTTTTCTTTATTTCTTTAAATTCTATTTGTTGTTGTGTACACAATAGAATTAAATCTTTTAAATACAGTGAAGATTGTTCTACACAAACTTTTTCTCTACTTCGTTGCTCTACAACAACCAAACCAACCCCTTGTCTTCTTCTTTGTGTACCGAACTTCCTATTGACAGAACAAGCAGCATGTTTCAAACATATAATAACATTTGAATTAACTTGCAATGAAAATGTCCCGTTTTTGCATTGGTGAGAACATGACTTTGTTTTCTACTCTGATAGAAACACAACAAACATAAATCAGGTCTAAGAATTTTGGTTTGCTTAAAACAGTATCTATCTACAAAACACTAAATATAATGTGTAGGATCCAAAATATTAGTGATTTAAATATACAACTAAATAATAATATTTTCTTCCCTAGGATATACTCTGTATTTTTTTTTTTATCTTTTCTTGGCCAAAGCTCATTTAAAATATCTATTAGCTCCATTACAACATGATTAAACCATATATGATATAGGAGGATTTGTCTCAAAAATTAAAATAAAAAGATTGGATGCTCCAAATTGGAGTATTGAAAGCAAAAAGTTAAAGGGCCATGCGCACAAAAATTAATCATTAAGGATGTGTGTAAGGATAGAATATTAATGCTATGTTTGAATCTTAAATTTATAGGAAAAAAATAAAATAAACTAAAAGGGAAATGAAATAAACAAATTCAACTTCTTTCATTGCATTTTCTTCTCATCTTTTTCCTTTTCTTTTCTTTTCTGTCCAAAAATTCATATGATCAGAACAAAGCCTAAGCCTAAGCCTAAGCGGCTAGTGTAATCATATTGAGAAAAGTTTGAATTTGGAACAATTGTTGCAAGCAACAAACACATTTAAACAATCTCACAACCTTCTGCGTATGCATATGCGTGTGCTTGTGCACAAAAATTCAAATATAGCCTAAATACATGTAAAGAGGAAATAAAAGTTTGTGCAATCCAGTGCAATCCTTAAAAACACCTTTTAAGCCTCGTAATTCAAACGTAATGCTATCATAATGCAGATGTGTAACATAATCAGCAGTAATTGATTAAACTATAGAAAGAACTTCCAATTTTTGTTATTCACAGAAGCAACAAGTAATGGGATGCCGAGGAACAGAACATAGGCATGTTTGTTTGGACGGACTGAATAAGGTGGGGTTGTAATCCATCGAACTGTTAGTTCTGGGATACATTATCCTAAACTATTTGGTTTGATTGGATTTGTATCCTATGTTTGTTTAGTCATGGAATTAGATGTCTGGATTGGACTATTTTAAGTGAATTCAATGTTTAGTTAGACGGACTGAATAAGTATAAATGTTCAAAAAACTATTTTACCCTTGCAACAATACCAAAAAATGATATTAAATAAAAGATGGTCAAAAATGTAATTTCATAAGCTAATTCCATGTGATGAGTTATCCATGATTTCTATACCACCTCCTCCTCTCATGGGATACAACAATCCAACAAATATGAGACTAATAGTTCCGGAGCAAAAATTTGCTAACAAATAGTAGTCCATCCAGACTAATAGTCTAATCCTTCAAAACAAACACGACTATAGTGTCTTCATGGAGAAGAATGAGGCATATTTTATTAAATCGACAACTCAATGGGAGGATATGATTCAACAATTGGATCCCTAAACCATTGAATTGATTAACTCTGTTCTTGGTGGGAAATCATGGCTTGATTCAGATGAAATGCAGATGACGCTGGAGGAAGCCGACATGCAAAGCAGTAACTTCTGAGTCTGAGGCAACGAATGGCAACATTGCAAGATAGCTTTTTGACATTTATATTGGAAGATAGTAATATGGAATCAAAACAGAATTATGTGCTTTGGATGGTGTGGAATTGAGCTATGGCATTAATGGTGTTGGTGGTGTTGGTGGTATTGGAGGGAATCAATTCCACAAGAAGACTAGTCAGGGTTTGGAATATGATCCTAATATAGCAAAGATTGATAGTTATGAGTCCATAGATATTAAGATTGATAGTTCCGAGGCCATGGATGTTACCCAATCACTTTTTGATCCTGTTGCAAACTGTATAGTCTTGAATGTGCAGGATCGAGCCATAATCCCAAGTTCCATTAAGAAAATATGCAAACGAAAACGTATTGTTAGAGACAGACACTTACGGAACACACCATCTAACGAATTTTTTTATCTAATTAATTTATTTTCCGAAACAAGCCAAAGATGCATCAAAGATACGCCAACTAGCTTTTTGATCCCCTGTTTTTTAAAACTTTTGATGGATTGGATATAAAGGTGTCGTTTGGTAACACTTAAGTATTTATTTTTCTATTTAAATTTATAAAAATTTTAAAAATTTAAATAAAAACTTGTTTGGTAAATTTTTGATTTATAAATCGGTGGTCTCAGTTTATAAATTTGGCCAAAAAATATAAATTCAAAAAATATGTTTCCGTTTTGAATTTTCAGTTTGTTTTTCTTTTACCACCCAACACTAGTCACCACCCGCCACCCATTTTCCACTACCGTCTTCCGTCACCACCACTCACCACCCACCTACCACCACCACCCGCTAGCCACCACCTACCACCACCCACCTACGCAACCACTACCACCACCACCACCACCACCACCCACTCGCTACCACCCACCACCACCCACCGTCACCTACCCACCCACCCACCGTTACCACCCACCACCCATCATCCATCACCACCTGTCATCCGCCACCCACCATCCACCACCCGCCACCCGCCACTACTATCCACCGCCCGCCACCACCACCTGCCACCTAACCGCCACCACCACTCATCACCTACCTGCCACCACCAATCCACCTCCTGCACCACCAAACCCCCACCACCACTACCACCACCCACTCGCCACCGTCACCCACTTACCCACTACCCCCGTCCCCCCCCCACCCACTACCACCACCTACCCACCACCACCCGTCATCCGCCACCCACCTGCCACCATCACCACCACCACCACCACCCACTCGCTACCACCCACCACTCGTCACCGCCACCACCCACCACCACCACCGCCACCACCCATCACCCACCACCGTCACCCACTCGCCACTACCATCACCACCAGCCACCCGCCACCACCCGCTATCCACCACCCACCGTCACCACTTTCCACCACCTTCTTTCGCCGCCACTTGCCACCACTTGTCATTTCTCACTCTTTTTTATATTTTTAAAATTTTTTAAACATTTTGTCAATTACCAAACCCGTTTGTAGTTTATGTTTTTCTAAAAATAAACAAAAACCAGTTTATAAAATTTTTGTAAATATAAACTGAAAACGTAAACGTTACCAAACAGACCCAATGTTTGTTACTTTTTTTGTTTTTTATTTTTTTTTTGTGAATCATCTATTAATTATGTAAATATAATTATTTTTCTTATAATCAACTATTGTTAATTTTGATTGTTTATAGACATAATATTAACCTACATAGCAAATAAAACAGTGTTCCAACCGTATTTGTGTCTTCATTTATGTGAAATCACTATGTCCGTGTCTGTAATTAGATTGTAATTGACACTTGAAACAAATAAAACGTACTGACGTTGAAAGAACCCCACTGTGATTGTGAAACATACAAATGAGAGCCCCGCATAGGAATAGCAACCTAATTAAGACATTTAGATTACACTTTTAAAATCAAACAAAGGAAGGAAATATCACATCATATAAATTGAAGCCTACCCAAATAGGGACTAGTTTTTACATTGTACAGATGAAAACCATTGATCTCCCATGGTAAATAGGAAATCAACACTAGAAGGAAAAATAACAGCATAAAGAAAGAAGAGAAGGCAAAGGGTATGAAAGTACAGCAAAATTTGAATATCAGTAACACCTATGAATTTCACGGCACAACAAATACTGAATGCACTATGCAGATATCAACATTGACATTCCACCGCAAAATATATATGCTTGGTTGATACTATACCACATAACAGAAGTGCTCAGAGCCAAGTCGAACCTAAAGCTACTCCACAAAGGAAAAACCTTCACACTTCCTAAGCCGACGTATCAGTTTTCGATGGCCACGACCTTGTTTGTGTTGTTCCCATTCATGCGCCCCTCTAAGCACTCGATTGCCACAAGCCTACTAGAACAAGGGGAGAAAACAATAATTCAAATAATAGAGTCCTTAAACACACACTTCCACATCAGACACCAATCCCACACGAATTAAAACAAAATGAATGCATAATGTATCACAATTTATTTCTAACCTTGCATACATATTGAGTCCACAAGTCCTTTTGAAACAATTTCAATCCTTCAGTACCAGTCCTGGACTCTGAATCAGGCACTAAGCTTTCATCCTCGCAAAGATAAGACCTGATTATTTTGGCAGAGGGTTCAACCACATGTGTTGCCCATGAATCATCAGAGGCACCTAAAATATGAAATGCTTATTCTACTTTAGACTAATATCTGGAGAGATTGTCTCAGGCAACAAAAAACAAACTGATTAGAAAAAATTTAGTAGAACTAAAGACACATACATTGTAAGGATTCAGTTGCATCAACATAATGTATGCTCCAACCAAACAGCGTGTTAAGTCGATTAAGTCTCCTCTTCTGTGAAAAAACAAAAGTTATTACTAGTAAAATAGTGGTGCCTGTGAGAATATATATTGTATATATGGTATATTAGGAATTAGGCAATTTTAGACAATTCCTTTTTCTTTGTATTTCCTTTTTCTGTCATAGATTAGGGCTATATAACTGATGCACTCTTTGTAAACATACACAATTGAATATACAGAAATTATTCAGAAATCTTACATGGTATCAGAGCCTATCATCATTGTCTGAACCCTAGCATTGAACTCTGTCTCTCGTCACTACTCCCTCTCTGATTCTGGTTCGTCATTGCAAGGTGCTGCTCACATTTAAGTTCGTTAGGCCCTTCTCCGTGTGTGTCTGGTCATGACGACTCACCATTGACCACGCTTCTGGTTCGCAAAACCCTCAGTTGTTTGAATTTTTGAAGCTCCGTATATCGCGGCTTGTTTGACCCATATTGCGACTCATACCGCGACCTCTGCTTCTTGCCTCTATCACATCTGGTTTGCATCAACTTCAGCTTCTGTCTCTCTCGCAAGTGGTCTCTCTCTCACCTCGCGAAGGTCGGCACTCTCTCTGTCTCTGTGTTCGTTTGGTGCGAGGGGCTCTCGCTCTAGGTTCAACTGGTTTGTGGGTCATCTGCATCTCTGATTTAGTTATTTTGCGTTTATTACTCCTAACCTCTCAGTTGTTTTTTGGTTATTACCCTTGACGCTAGTTTGGCTAATTTGTTCTATCTTGGAGTTATTACACTTGACACCCTCATCTCTCTGGTTATTATGATGTCTATAACCTTTGATGAGTATGCCTTCTGCAATCAGCGAGGCCATTAGAAGTATCATTATCCCAAGAAGGGATGTCTGTCTGGCTCGTATTATCAGCAGTCTCGGACCCAGTTTTGCCCTTCTTCTCAGAGTAATTTTTAGGCTTTCGTCGGTTCTACTGCATCTGCTGCCAGTTCCTGATCCTGACTTGGCTTCCTTGAGTGCCTAGATTAGGCAACTTCAGCATACACTGTCTACTTCCCAGCCATCCCCATCTATTTCCATTGTTTCCTCTCTTCATTCAGGTTTGCTTGGGTCTTCTTCAAGTATTTCTTCGTTTATCTGGATTTTTGACTCTGGTGCGTCTCATCATATGACTTTCTATCTCTCCTTACTTCAAAATTGTACTCCTCATCCATTTTCTATTATTCTCAATGCTGCTAATGGGTCTGGTATGTCTGTTATATCTGTTGGGTCTATCCTACCATTTGCTATGTCTGTTGTCTCTATTCCATCTGTCCTTTATGTTCCTCAGTTATCTATCAGTTTATTATCCAACAGTCAGCTTGATGCATCTAGTTTTGATATTATCTTTTCTTTTTCTATCTGTTCTGTACAGGATCGGATGTCTAAGCAGCAGATTGGGACTGGCCGTAGAATTGGAGACCTCTACGTGGTGGAAAGCTTGCATCTGCCTATGACTACCTCTCCGACTGCCTTTTCTTCTTTTTAGTTAGATTCTTTGTCTAGTCCTTTCTATTTGTGGCATTCCAAATTAGGGCATTTGTCTGCTGACCGCTTATAGTCTTTAGCTCAATCAGGTATATTAGGTAAAGTTTCTCCTAGTCAACTTACCGAGTGTCCGGGGTGTAAATTTGCCAAAATGACAGCCTTACCTTTCCATAACAGTACTTCTATATCTGCTACACCATTTTCTTTAGTTCATACTGATGTCTGGGGCCCTTCTCATGTCCTCACCAAGGGGGGTTCTGCATACTATGTGTCATTTGTTGATGATTGCACCCATTACACTTGAGTTTATCTTATGACTCATAAGTCCGATTTCTATCAGATATACCGTACCTTTCACTCTATGATTACTACTCAGTTTGGGTCTACCATTAAAGTGTTACGGTCTGACTTGGGTGGAGAATATTTTAAAAATGAGTTTTGTGAGTATTTGGCCAATTTGGGTACCATTCACCAAACTTTCTGTACCAATACACCTGCTCAAATGGTCGAATCGAGCGTAAACACCGTCATCTCCTTGAGACAGCTAGATCTCTTCTTCTCTCTGCCTTAGTTCCAGTTCCATTCTGGGGGGAGGTAGTTCTTACTGTTGCTTTTCTTCTTAACCGCATGCCTACTCCCATTCTTTCTGGTCGGTCTCCTTATGAGGCTTTGTTCTCCCAAATTCCTAACTGCTCCCTTCTTCGTATGTTTAGGTCTGCTTGTTTTGTCTTTCTTCCTCGCAAAGATAGGACAAAACTTACTGCCCATTCTGTCCTCTGTGTCTTTTTAGGTTACAGTCTTACTCAGAAAGGCTACTGTTGTTATGATCTTGTCTCTTGTCGCCTTTATGTCTCTCGTCATGTTGCCTTTCTCGAACGTTTATTTTATTTTTAGTTTCCCCCTCTCACTACTCCAGTTTCCAAAGAGGATTTGGTTCACATTGACCCCATTCCTTCTGAGGTCTCGTCTGATGAGTACATATCCACTGTTCCTCTTGAACCCATCTTACTTCTCCGTCTGCGTCACCTATGGCTCATTCTCCTCATTCGGCTTCTTTTCCTCCTCCATTGTTGGTCTATTCTCATCGCCAAGCTCCTCTATCACTAGTTGTCTCTACTCTTGCTGCTGCGCTTTTTGCTTTTGACGACTCTGATCCTGTTGTACACCGATATCCTCCTCGTGAGCGTCGTCCTCCAAACAAGTTGGGTTGGCCTAATACATGTTTTTCTGCTTCCTATCGTACCTTTTTTTGTCTGTTATTCATTCTTTTTCAAAACCATAGTCTTACCCAGAGGCTTGTCAAGATCCTAATTGGGTTCAAGCTATGGAGGATGAGTTGTTTTCCTTACAGAAGACTAACACTTGGGAGTTGGTCCCTTTGCCTGCTGGCAAGAATTTGGTTGGTTGCAAATAGGTCTATAAAGTCAAGACTCATTCTGATGGTTCTCTCAAGCGCTACAAAGCTTGCTTGGTTGCCAAGGATTTCTCACAGGAGTATCGTATTGATTATGAAGAGACCTGTGCCCCTATTGCCAAGATGACTACTGTGCGTACCTTGATTTCTGTTGTTGTTGTTCAACATTGGCCTTTCTATCAGATGGACGTTAAGAATTTTTTTCTTAACGGTTATCTCACTGAGGAGGTCTACATGCGTCCTTCTCCTGGTCTTCTCTACTCTTCTGGGCAGGTTTGCCGTCTTCGGCGTGCTCTGTATGGTTTGAAGTAGTCTCTTCATGCTTGGTATGATCGCTTTCAGACTGTCGTTACCGAGCTTACGTTTCATCCTTCTACTTCCGACTCTGCTTTGTTTCTGAGATATACCTCGGCTGGTTTTGTTGCTCTCCTACTCTATGTGGATGATATGATCATCACTGGCTCTAACTCTTCTGTTATTTCTGAGGTAAAAAAACATCTCTTCTGCAACTTCGAAATAAAGGATCTAGGTCCATTGCGGTATTTTCTTGGTATTGAGGTTGCCTCTTCTCCAAAGGGCTATTTTCTGCCTCATGCCAAGTAAGCTAATGAGGTTATTCACTGTGCTGGTCTTACTGATATTAAGGTTTCTGATACACCTATTAAGCTAAATGTAAAGCTCAACTCTATTAATGGTGTCTCTCTAGATGATCCCACGGTCTATCGCGAGCTGGTGGGTTGTTTAGTTTATTTTACTGTCACTCGCCCTCATCTTGCTTATGTTGTTCATGTGGTTAGTTAGTTCGTTTCTGCTCCTTGCTCTACCCATTGGGTTGCTTTGGTTCGCATTCTTCGCTATCTCTGGGGTACCATCTTTCAGGGCTTGTTGTTGTCGTCTACTTCCTCCTTAGACTTGGTAGCCTATGCTGATTCTGATTGGACTGGTGATGTTACTGATCGCAAGTTCACCTCTGGTTTCTATATGTTTCTTGGCAATTCCTTGATCTCTTGGAAAAGCAGGAAACAAACTGTTGTTGCTCGCTTTACTGCCGAAGCTGAGTACCGTGCTATGACTCATGCTACTGTTGAGCTTGTTTGGCTTCCTTGTCTTCTCTTTGATTTGGGTGTACCTCGGTCTTCTCCGACGTCCCTCTATTGTGACAATCGCAGTGCTATTCAGATTGCCCACAATACTGTCTTTCATAAACGGACGAAGCATATTGAGATTGATTGTCATTTTGTATGACAACATCTGTGGTTTGGCTCTATCTCACTTCCTTTTGTCTCATCAGCTTTGCAACTTGCGGACTTTTTCACCAAGACTCACACTAACACTTGGTTTCAGTTTCTTCTTAGCAAACTCTCAGTGTTTTCTGTCAAAACACCTTGAGTTTGAGCGGGGGTGTGAGAATATATATATTCTATATGGTATATTAGGAATTAGGCAATTTTAGGCAATTCCCTTTTCTTTATATTTCCTTTTTTTGTCATAGATTATGGCTATATAATTGTTGCACTCTTTGTAAACATACTGAATATACAAAAATCATTTAAAATTCTTACAGTGCCAAGGATAACTCAAGTCTCGGAGAGGTTTGACAAAATATTTCAACAAATAGTAAGGCATTTATATATGAAATACTGAGCAAGATTTGAAAAACTCAGCAAGATTCCAAAAACAATTTTGTAAAATTCAAGGATTTATAACAGAGGAGGAATAGAAGGTATAGTATATCAATCAACATAAGAACTGCAAATTTACAAGAGGATTTGGAATTTTCGTGAACATGCATGATAACTAGCTGTATCAACTTAAAAAACACGATGAAATATGATAAGACATGCATCGTGAGAGAAAGAGGCAATCAAAAAGATATGCAAAATTTGGTACAAGAAATTAGCAATGCTTGTCACCAGCTTTATGACTAGGCAAAACATAAATCTTTTTCATATCCCTCAGATTAGAATGCCCCATTTACCTATGAGCAGCTTATATATTAATTTTGTGCATTCAATACTTTCAGTTTATCCACCCAAAAAAATACTTTCAGTATGTAGATCTTATCCCACAACCCATGACCAAAGAGTTTCAAATTTAAAAGAAAAGGGAGAAAATGTAGAAATGGAAAATTCGGGTTCTCCATCATCAAATTTCACAATGTATCCCAGACAAAACTAGTATTTCCAAAGAAACCAAGGGGCTTAATTCTAACAATACACAATTATAATCACATAGACAACTCAATTAGCAATACAAACCTCCATGGCTTTTTCTTGAAGAAGTTTGCTGGGAAGAACACCAAAACGAGAATAAAAACTTAGATATTGATTCATCTGCAAAGGTTTCAACCATATAATGGGGTTATGCAAATAACACCATACTGGATATGCCATTAGAAAACGCAACTTTCCAAATATAATGCAAGAACATTCTCATCAGAGGAGAATATAAGGCTCTATTTCTAGAATCATGATTCCACCCCCATATTTCAACCCTATGTTTCCTTATAGTTTTCAAAATATGATTCCAAATCACAATTCAAAACAAATTTGAAAACATGTTTTGTAACCAGAGATTTGATTCCAAATCACAATTCAAAACAAATTTGAAAACATGTTTTGTAACCAGAGATTTTTTGAAGTATTGGGTCTACCCGATCGTTTACCCGAGCATCCTCTCGGACGTCCAGTCTGTTGATCGAAACAATATTTTTAATTTTATTTTTTTATTGCTAGCTATTATTTGAAAAAAAAAATTATATTTTTTTGATATTTTTTAAATATAAAATTTATTTTTTTAGACCAAAATGACAAATTATTTGGCCATTTATTTAAAATTAACAAAAAAAAAATTTAAATAAAAATTTATTTGTCACAGTAATTTAAAAAAAAAAAACCAGTTTTAAACAAAACAATTAAAAAAAAAAATACAATCAAAAGTAACTTTAAAGCCCTAGCTGAATATTTGTTTTAACAAAAAAATAATATATATATTTTTTAATATTTTAAATAATAAAAAAAATTCGGAATTTTTTGAATTTTTTAAATATATATTTTTTTCAATAAGTATTTTTTTGAATTGAATTTTAAAAAGAGTTTGGTTATGAGTTTTGAATAAAATTTTCAATAGAGTTTTGAATTGTGTGTTTGATTATAAGTTATAAGTTTTTAAATTAAATTTTGAAAATTCTTTTCAAAACTTATAACCAAACAACTTTTCTTATTTCAAAACTCATTTCAAAAATTCAAAACTCAACTCAAAATTTAATTCAAAACTCATAACTAAACAAATTTTCTCTTTTCAAATCATTATTCAATTGTTGGAAAATTTGGTTTTATAAGGCTTATTTTGGGCCAACTTTGAGCCCAAAATTGAGTGGGCTCCAAATGTTTGTTAGGGTGAGTCTGAAGAGGTGATGTGTTCCTTACCGCATGGTAAGTCACACGGTGAAGACGGTTCGTCAAAACCATTTATGAGTGAATGAAAAGTTGACGTCGTTTTCGGGTTCGTGGAAATAACAACTAAAGAAGTAAATGTGGGTTTCCTTGAATGGGTTGTCCCACATTGAAACTTTAAGAGAGCTTTTGTGGGTATATAAGCTGTTGGTATACTAACTTGGGTTGGGTCCCAAGGGGCACCCCAAGTTTGTAGAAAGGAGGAGTTATGGACAAAGTGAATCTTAGCCCAAACCACCACTACACGCGTGCCGCCGCCGCTGTCCGTCCGAGCACGGTTGTGGGTCGAGTCGGTTCTTATATTAATTTTTTGGAATTAAATTCAAAATTTTGAATTTAATTTTTTTCTGTCCATTTGTTACTTCTTCAGTCTAATTTTTCAAATAGATTAACTTTCCAAACAGTATCTGTTGCACTCGAACAAATCTTTTTTTCCCAAACAGATTTAAATCTGCCCAGGCAGATTTGAACAGATTTAAATTGGGTTTCAACAGATCTAAGTTTGAATTGCACCTGTTCATTTGATTCCACAACAGATTTATTTTTAAATAGATTTAAACTATTTTTGACAGTTATTAAACTACCACAAACTGCTGCAGTTACATAGATACAAACTGCATAGTTCAAACAGATCAATCTGTCCAGCAGATCTATTGAATTTTGGATTGCATTTGTTCATTCAAAATTTGCACCTGTTCGGGCAGATCATTTTGCCTATAAATACCAGCATTGTTCTAGTAGTTTGGACATTCGAAAAACAGTCTGAAAATTACTTTTTTGCTACCTAATTTTCTGCTCTGTTGCATTTATTCTTCATATTAGTTTTTTTTTTTTTAAATTAAGCAGAGTATAGAACACAGGTTCTAGTTCGCCTAACAAATTTGTTTGAAGTACTACTATAAATTGGTGAAGATTATTGCATCCTGGGAGATATATCTCATTAGTCCGTAAGCATCGTAGCAGGTTGAATCTATCTTAAGGATAGAGTGTCATACACTCAACTTGGTCTTTTTATTATTCTTCGGTTCGGTAAAATAATTCCGGTACGTTATTTATTTTATTTGTTTGATTTAGTTTCAATTTATTTATTATACACAGAAGATTGTTCCAACAATCTTAAGACAGATTTGAATTATTCTGTTTATACAGAATTTTCCGTTTATTTCCTTTCTTCTTTCTTCTTCTTACAAAAATTATTTTTTGTAATGTTACAAAATAATATTCTGGTTGGAAAACAAATAGTAGTAATATACTGTTTGACAAATAATAGTAATATGCTGGTATCATTAACAATTCAGAATATTTATTTGTGAAATTTTGTCAGAAATTAATTTTGGTTTTCAGAAATTTTTTCTGAGTGTTCATTAATTAAAATTCTGTTTCAGTATTTTAATTATTGAAGTGTTACAGAAATTTAATTTTCTATGTGGAATTAATTTGGTTAAATTAAATTTTATTTTATTTTCAAATTAATTGAAAATAAAAGTTACATTTCTTGTTTCTTTTATTTTTAAAGAATTTAATTCTGTGGTTTTGGTTTAAGTTTTCTGTGTAGTATAAAATTCTAATTCTAATTTTGTTTTATAATTTAGAATTCATGGCTACTAAAACTGGTCAAACTAATGCCCAAACAAGTACTAGTGTGGTGGCTGCAATTGCTCCAACCCCTCCTATTGTGACTATGTCAGTCAATCACGGTGAGAAACCAAAGAAGATATCAGGAACTGATTTTAAAATATGGCAACATAAAATGTTGTTCTATCTTACAACTCTAAATCTGCCTCGTTTTCTCCGTGAGAATGCTCATACTCTAAACAAGGATGAAACTGGCCAGCAAGTGGTTGCTGGGGTCGATACCTGGAAATATGCTGATTTTATTTGCCAGAACTACATCTTGAATGGACGTGACAACACATTATACAACGTCTACAGTCCTATCAAAACGGCAAAGGAACTTTGGAAGTCTTTGGAGAAAAAGTACAAAACAGAAAATGCTGACTCAAAGAAATTTGTGGTTGGCAAATTCCTGAACTTTGTGATGGTTGATTCTAAGACTGTGATCAGCCAAGTTCAAGATCTCCAACTCATTCTGCATGACATTCACGCAGAAGGCATATCTCTCAGTGAATCCTTCCAAGTTGCAGCTTTAATTGAAAAAATTACCACAAGGATAGAAAGAATTCAAGAACTACCTCAAACACAAGCGCAAAGAACTGTCTTTAGAAGAATTAATTGTGCATTTGAGGATTAAAGAGGACAACCGTAATTCAGAGAAGCGGGTTGGTAAGCATCCAATGGAGGCAAAGGCAAATGTGATGGAATATGCTCAAAAAGCAAAGAAACAAAAGTTTTCTGAAGAAAGTTCCTCACAAGGCTCTAAAGGAGGGGAAATTAAAAAATACAAGTTCAATGGTAAGTGTTACATTTGTAACAAAGAAGGACATCGGGCCAAAGATTGTTGTAGCAAAGGCAAAAGCAAAAGCAAAAAAAGAACAAGTAAGAAGCCTGCTCAAGCCCACACGGGCAAAGTAGATAATATTTCCAATGGTTTAGATGACATCAATCTTTCTGCAGTTGTTTCCAAGGCAAATCTTGTCGGAAATCCTAAGGAATGGTGGGTGGACAACAGTGAACAACTTGTTATGGACAACTCCTCAACTTTCAAAGTTGAAGGACAAGGAAATATTGTACTTAAGATGACATCTAGAAATGAACTCATTCTCAACAATGTGCTGCATGTACTGGACATTCGTAAGAATCTTGTTTCCAGATTTTTGTTGAGTAAAAATGGGTTTAGGTTAGTTTTTGAAAGTAACAAGTTTGTACTTACAAAAAATGGGATGTATGTAGGAAAAGGTTACATATCTGATGACCTTTTCAAAATGAATGTAATGACTGTTATACCCTCTATTATTAAGAAAAATACATTTTCTTCTTACTTGCTTGAGTCTTCAAATTTATGGCATGATAGATTTGGACATGTTAATTCTGGATCTTTGCGTAGATTAATTAATACGGAATGTTTACCTAAATTTGACATTGATTCAAATCATAAATGTGAAATTTGCGTTGAGGCAAAATTATCCAAGATTCCTTTTCATTCAATTGAAATAAGTACGAAACCACTTGAATTAATTCATAGTGACATTTGTGATTTTAAATCAATTCAAACTAGAGGTGGGAAAAAGTATTTTATCACTTTTATAGATGACTATACTAGATATAGTTATGTTTATTTAATTCGAACCAATGATGAAGCTTTGGAAAAAGGTTATGTCATTGTATGTTTTTATGTGATGATATGCTCATCATAGGTAGTTAATATGACATGATTAAAACTACAAGAAAATGTTGAATAAACATTTTGACATGAAGGACGCGGGGATTGCTGATGTAATACTTGGTATGAAAATTACCAAAATATCAGAAGGTTATGCTTTTGTCACAATCTCATTACATTGAGAAAATACTTGACAAATTCAGTAAAGATGCAATCATTTTGCTAGAACACCTGTAAATGTTAATTGTTTTCTTTCTAAGAACATACAAGAAAGTATTTTTCAATTAGAGTATGCCCAAATTATTGGAAGCTTAATGTACTTGATGAATTGCACTTGCCCAGATATAGCTTATGTAGTAAGTAAATTAAGTAGATATACGAGTAATCCAGTAGTAGAACACTGGAAAGCAATTATAAGGGTTCTAAGATATCTCTGATTTACTCGTAACATTGGCTGAATTATACTAGATATCCAGCAGCACTTGAAAGATACTGTGATGCAAATTGGATATCGATACTAGAAACTCAAATTCTACCAGTGGGTATGTCTTTACTCTTAGTGGTGCGGCTGTATCTTGAAAATCTTCCAAACAGATTTGCATAGTTAGGTCTACTATGGAATCAGAATTCATAACTTTAGATAAAGTTGGGAAAGCAGAATGGCTTCGCCACTTCTTTGAAGATATTCCAATGAGACCAAAACCAGTGCCTGCTATATGCATATATTGTGATAGTTAATCAGCAATAGGTAGAGCACATAATATATATGTATAACGGTAAGTCACAACACATTTGTCGTCGACATAAACCGTGAGACAACTACTCTCTAATGGATTATTTTCCATTGAATATGTGAAGTCTAAAGACAATATAAACGGGTCCACTAACCAAAGGGTTAGCAAAAGAGTTAGTTAAGAATTCATCAAGGGAAATGGGACTTAAGCCTATTAAATAAGAGTTATCATAACGGCAACCCAACCTACTTGACTGGAGATCCCAAGATCTAGGTTCAAAGGGACAATCGAGTTGTGTATGACTCAGAAAGATCACTGGCGAATCAAACTCCTACCCATTTCTATGATGAAATAGTGATGTCTGCAGCGGTTTAGGTTAAGTAATACTTTTAATGAGTCTTATATCTAGGAAAACCTAGTGGAGTATAGCAGGATACTTTTCATAAGAATCACCTATATGAGTGTGAATCACCTATATGAGTGTGAACTGGCGGTTCTATAAGATTTGTGAAGGGCTACAATTCTCTAGAGCACTCATAAAACACCAGGTTGGTCAGGGCCAAAATGAAACACAATAGTGGAGAACTACTGTGTCTGATAATATACTGTGTGAGTTCTATTGTCTTGGTTTACATAAACAGGTAAACAGTTCAAGACATTATGTTCACTGGTTAGCTAGTAAACCCGATAGTGTCTCACAAGGAAAGGTTCAAAGCCAAAAGCTACCTATCCTTTGCAGAATATTTCTAATTTCTGTACTCTCACGCATTTAGATCATGTTGTTGT
>NW_021024845.1:484161-584714 GCF_004153795.1 Camellia sinensis
GGGCAAGGGCAGATTCATTAATCTAATCGGTTAGAGGGCAAGCCCTTGCACCGATCGGGTTGAGTGCCCCAGCTGCTCCATGAACGAATAGCATTCGGCGACTGGGTTCGTGCAGCTGGGGTAGATTCATTAATCTAATCGGCCAGACGTCATGGCCTTTAGCCGTTTTACTTGATAGTTTACCGAATATTCATGCCTTTCCAAATTGTTAACTGCCGATTCTTTTATTTATTCTGCTAAGTAACAAAAAGACAAAGGATGTTTAATTGATTCGGTTAATTTATTGGATCTTTAATTCACTCATATGTAATAAACAAAAAAGCATAAGGAATTGTCATTAATAAATAATAGTATATGCAGTAAACTAGAAAGCATAGAGAATTTTCATTAATAAATTGAGCGCAAATAGCAGTCATTTTACACATGAAAATTAGCTTACATTTAAAGAAATGAAAATCTACTAATAAAAACCTACAAAAACTATGCATCTAAGATGCCTACCAAAAACCAAAATATCCCCTAATCAATCTTCAGGGTCAGACGCCAGCGGCTCAACGTCCACCTGCTCGTACGGAATTGGCTAAGCCAATGTCACATTCACAGCAGTGAGGGCTTTGAGCCAGCCGTGTTTGAAGCCTCGATTCTCGAACTTGGGCACTTCTTCCACGTAGTTTTCCAAGGCGGCGTCCTTCCCAGCTTGGAACGCTTTGGAAATCTCAGAATCGGCTGTTTCCTTTGCCTTCCTTGATTGTTCCAAGTCGGCTTCCAGCTTGGAGATCACCTCCTTGGTTAACTTGAGCGCATTTTCGCTCACTTTTTCCCTCTCTTCGGCGGGAAGCCTTAGTTGGTCGAAATTCCTCGCTCGCTCGACCTCAGAGTCGGCTCTAGCACGTTCCTCCGCCGCTTGCGATGCCTCGGAATCGGCCCTTTGAGAGGCTACCGCAGCTTTGTTCTTTTCATTGTCAATTTTGACTTTCAAGAAGCCGATCTGTTTTATGGCGTCATGTTGACGGTGGACGATTTTGGCTATCCTGCCCACCGTCTGCAAAACAAGGAAATAGAGTTACAACAAACAAATATTAAGAAGAAAAAAAAAATATATATATATATATATGTATTTAGGCGGAAGACTGCAGATAAGGCATGTACCGATAAGGCCGACTGAGCGGCTAAAGCAATTAGCAATAGATCTGGCTCCGCCCGAAATGTGGCTTTGTCAACCGGTAGGGATATTGAGGAGGCCATACTCAAGGCCACAACCAGGTCCTTTAAAGCCGGCGCATCAGAGGCAATCGGCATATTCCTTATCCTTGGTTGAACAGTGAACGGAACAACCAAGTCTGATTCCTCAATGCGCGGCCGTTTATCACTTTGGTCCTCATCATGGACGGCTTCTTGCTCAGCAGGGCACTTTTCCCCCCTTTGCTCAGCCTCCTTATCCCCCTGTTCTACCTGCTCCGTCTTGGTCGTTTTGGTCTGAGCCATTTCTTGAAATATTGATAAACTAGAGGACTCAGCGATCGTGGCGGGTGGAGTTTCTGATCGGACGGCCTTGGCTCTCCTCTGGGCGGCCATTCTTTCGGCGTTTTTCCTCTTGGAAAGTTACGTGAGCGATTCCCCAGCCATATTCTCAAGATCAGTACCTGGAAGGTCTTCTAAGTTTGTAAAAATGTCTTCGAAAGAGACATCCCCTCGGCCTGATGTGGATGGAGGGTCGGACGAATTGAGTCCGGCTTGAAAGGAGTTCTTTCATTTGAAGAAAGGAGTTCGACTGAAGCTGGAAATTCAATCCCGGAGGACGTCCATCTGTCACTCGTGGGGAACTTAACAATAAGGACTAGGCTGAGTAGTCCATTTGTCGTCAGGGATGGAATAATGTTTTGCCATCCTAGTCCTTTCATTTGTAAAAATGTCTTCGAAAGAGACGTCCCTTCCCATTTGAAAGAACTCCTTTCGTCGGAAGCTGGAAATTCGATCCGAAGAAAGGAGTTCTTTCAAATGTTTTGCCATCCTAGTCAGCCTATGGAATATGCAAAACTAAAAGTAAACGAGAAAATAGGATTCGAAGTGAAAGAGAAGAGAACTTACAAGAGGTAGAAGGGACAATGAGAAACAAGAGGAAGTTGTAGAGGTCGCAAAATGGAGGTATATTGAAAGGCAAACCAGAAGCTTCGACTATTCAAAAGGAACTTACATTCGAAGGGACAACATAGTTTCAAATCGCATTAAATGAAGAAAGCGTACGAAGAGGCAGAGAGATGTAATAATGCGTAAAAAGTGTGTGCTCTGACATACGTTGGGATGAGGTTAGCCGCAATTCTTTCCTTGACTTTTCAAATTTGAAATCAAACATGCCATTCGAAACTAAACATGTTGACTAACTAGCATTAGTAGGATGTTTTGAGGGAAATTGTGGAAGCCGAATATTGTGGGGGCAATAATGCCGAATAACGATATGAGGACAATCAATGACGAAATTTGTATTCGGCTTCATCGTATACGATCACAGGGCCGAATACATTAATCAGAATTCCAACCAGCCGAACAAAAGCCGAATAAATAGACGTGCAATGGATTAAGGGTGGGCCCGACCCTAAGGCCCAAAAGGAAATATATATATATATATAAATAGAGGAGCATCAGCCAGAGAAAGGTACGTGAGAACAAGTTTAACTTGAGATATAAGCAACCAAGAGAGTATACACTAACTTACCCGTCGGAGTGCTAATTCCGGCACCCCCGACTGGAGTGTTCATTCTTTTTTAGGTGACTAGCAGAGGATCACGAGCATCCTACAGGATCCAAAGAGTATTTCCAAACCACTTCTCCACAATTGGCGCCGTCTGTGGGAATACTCCAGCATATCCATGGCGGGCGTAACAGAAGATCCTCCGATAGTCACTGATGACCTTACGTGACGAGATGATACCACTCCAAGCAACATGCTTGGGCCCGAGACCATTGCTGCACGAAGGACCTTGAACTTCGACTCAGTTGCCCAGACCTCACCCTCGACATCAGCACATGAGACAATGCAAGCGATTATGGATCAGGCGAAGCAAAACGAACAAAGATTGGAAAACATGATCACTGAGAACAAGCACCTTAAACAGGATTTGGCCTTGGAGGTGGCAAAATCGCAACAAGCCGCACACCAAGATCCAGAACGACCTCTGAGAAAGGATGGTCGATGACCTCGAGTTCGGAGACAAGATAGTGACAGTGATTCTGACTCATCATCCCCAGAATCCAAAAAGACGAGATGAGTCGAAACCTCCAGTTCCTCTGAAGGGAGTCCGCGTGTACGGAATAAGCGAAGAAGAAATGGTTCAGACGAAGAGGATCAACATGACCCCTTTATGCGACAGATCACAAGGGCAATGCTACCCAAAAAGTTCAAAGCTCCATCGTTCACCCAATATGATAGAAAATCGGACCCCACTGATCATATTCGTCATTATAAGCAAGCCATGACACTACATGCAGACGACGAGGCACTCATGTGTCGAATATTTCCGAGCAGTTTGGGACCTTTGGCCATTAGATGATACTATAAATTGGAGCTGGCATCGATTAAGAGCTTCCATCAACTCCAAAAATCCTTCAGGGCAAGGTTTATCACTAATGAGATCTAGCCGAAGCAGGTCGATTCTCTCTGGGCAATGCAAATCCAACCAGAGGAAACCCTATGAGCGTATTCGGTGCGGTATTAGGAATGCTTTAATCTCGTAGATGATGCCTATAATGACTCCATGGCCATCACCGCCTTTAAAACGGGGTTGCATCTTGATAGTGCTCTCAGCAGCTCCTTGAATAGAAGGCCCCCCAAAACAGTCTGGTTGTTAATGAAGAAAGTCGGAGAATACTGCAAAGTGGAAGATGACGACGCCCTGCGGGTCAAAGTCGGGCACAAGGCTAACAAGATGGCCCCATCTGAAATCGTTCAGCTGATAAATTTTGTACCATCACGAAGCCCTGAACCACGGAATCGGGCAAAACGAGACAAAAGACGAGATTCGTGCCGATCAAATGACCAATGTTCCCACCGAGTTAATGAACAACTTCAAGTGGATAGCAGGCGCACAAGGCGCAGGGACAAGAAATATACGGAGTTGTCAGAGCCGATCAGCATGGTTATGTCTAAAGTTCAACACCTTCCGTTCTTCAAATGGCCGTAAAAAATGATGGGACCTCCCGACACGAGAAGACGGGATAGGCGATGCGAATATCACAAGGACCACGGTCATGATACCGAGAGTTATTATGCGTTGAAGGATCATGTTGAGGAATTGGTACAAGACAGTCGGCTTAAGCAGTATGTCCGAAAAGACAACGTAACCAAAACAATAGCTTTAAGGCAGGATTCACCTCCACTCAGCGTAATCCATATGATATACAGCTTACCGACGACATCTGCAATTCATACAATTCATTCGACTCCTGACCCCCAAAAGCAAATCACACCGGCAAAATGGCCCCATGAAGCTCTGAGTATTACCTTCAATGATTCTGATTTGATCGGCGTAACGTTTCCCCACATTGATCCATTGGTCATTGAGCTACGCGTAAGCCGATTCATCGTT
Source organism: Camellia sinensis (assembly GCF_004153795.1). NCBI lineage: Eukaryota > Viridiplantae > Streptophyta > Magnoliopsida > Ericales > Theaceae > Camellia > Camellia sinensis. The sequence goes on from NW_021024845.1 coordinate 488,745, forward strand.
GAATGCGTTCTCATTGACCAGGGGACTACTTCAAAAGTTTTGTACTACAAGACCTTCATCAAACTTGGGTTCAACGAGTCGGACCTGTCTCCAGCTCATTATCTGTTATTCGGCTTCAACGCTAATCCAGAATACCCGTTGGGCAAAATCACACTACCAGTTTGAGCGGGCTCCCGAACAGTGGATGTGGAATTCTTGATTGTCAAGCTGCCTTCGCCGTATAATCTCATCATGGGACAAAGCTGCCTTCGCCGTATAATCTCATTATGGGATGAACTTGGCTGCATACCATGCATGCCGTGCCAAGCACCTATCATCAACTGCTCCGCTTCCCGACTGAACGCGGCATTGAACAAATCCATGGCTCCTAGAAATCAGCACAAGCATGTTATCTTCTTGCCACAGACACCAAAAGAGTTGGAAGTGAATTCTATTGAGGTGCCGGATCGAGAAAGCCTCGACGATGTTGGACGGCTCTCAAGTGAAAAGGCCACGGAAGCCTTGGATCGAGTTGAAATTGACGGGGGTCCTGACAGGTTCTTCATGGTCAGTGCCTCTTTGAATAAAATCAACAGGCATCAGCTAATTACCTTCTTACTTAGCAACCTTGATGTATTTGCATGGTCACCGTATGAGATGCCGGGGGTAGATCCATCTGTTTCTCATCACCGTTTGAATGTTGACCCCAAATGTAAGTCGATTCTTTAGAAAAATCGGCAGTCAGCCGCAGAACGCACTACTGCCGTTGTTGAAGAAGTTGACCGGTTGCTTGATGCCGGGGCAATCCGGGAAGTGACCTATCCTACATGGTTGTCGAATACTGTGGTTGTAAAGAAGAAAAATGGGACTTGGCGTGTTTGTGTGGACTTCACAGACTTAAATAAAACTTGCCCCAAGGATTGTTTTCCTCTTCCCAGAATTGACAAACTTGTAAACGCCACGACACGTCATCAACGTATGAGCTTCCTCGATGCCTACAAAGGCTACCATCAAATTGCCATGCATCTAGAGAACCAAGACAAAACTGCATTCCTCACCCCAGGAGGAACTTATTGCTATAAGGTTATGCCTTTTGGGCTGAAGAATGCAGGGGCAACTTACCAAAGACTAGTCACTGCCATGTTCAAGGAGCAACTCGGCCGTACTATGGAAGTGTACATTGACAATATGGTGGTCAAATTCCAAAGAAGAGCAAACTCATCTAGCCGATCTGGAAGAGACATTCGGCATTTTACACAAGTACAAAATGAAGCTGAACGCTTCCAAATGTGCATTTGGGATCGGATCCGGCAAATTCCTTGGCAACATTGTCAACCACCGAGGAATCGAAGCCAACCCAAGGCAAATCACAGCAATCCTGGAACTCGGCTCCCCTCGATCAGTGAAGGAGGTTCAAAAGTTGATGGGGATGGCCGCCGCACTAAACAGGTTCATCAGTCGTTCTGCAGATCGCTGCTGACAATTCTTTCATACCCAACGGCAGGGTAAAGCTTTTGAATGGACCTCTGAGTGTGAAGCCACTTTCAACGGTCTGAAGACTTACCTCCGATCAGTTCCACTCTTGACAACACCTTCAGCAGGTGACCCGCTCATTTTATATCTGGCAGTTTCCGACTGGGCCGTCAGCGCCGTATTGTTAAAGGAAGAGCTTGAAGAGCAACGACTAATGTATTATGTGAGCAAGGCAATGGTTGACGCCGAAACACGTTACCTTCCGCTGGAAAAACTCATCCTAGCCCTCGTCATGGCAGCAAGAAAACTAATGCATTACTTTCAAGGGCATACCATCGGGGTACTAACGGACTACCCCCTCCGGTCAGTACTTCGTAATGCAGAAGCATCAGGGCGCGTTTCCAAGTGGGCTCTTGAACTCGGCCAGTACGATATTCAGTTTCTGCCTAGAACCTCAGTCAAGGGGTAAGTGCTTGCCGACTTTGTGGCCGAATTCACTGGGGGTCTTGCCGACTTCAAGTCTGATCAAACTCAACCTATGCCGAACTAGAGAATTTATGTTGGGGACATTTGGCAATTGTATTGTGATGGATCGTCCAATCAACGCAGCAGTGGGGCGGGCGTAGTGATCATGGCTCCTGACGAGGCAATAATCGAGCAGGCTGTCAAACTAGGCTTCGATGCATCAAACAACGAAGCCGAATATGAAGCATTGTTAACCGGCTTACGGAATGCACATCGCCTTGGTGCTCAGCGTCTTCTTATCTTTTGCGATTCAAAGCTAGTCATCAACCAATTGAAAGGGGAATACGCAGCCAAAAATGACCGAATGACAGCTTACATGAAAACGGCAAACTCTTTGCTGGCAAAATTCGACTATCATGAACTAAATCAAATAACCCGGGATCAGAACACACATGAAGATGCCCTGGCCTGCCTAGCCTTCGCCATCAACTCAGAAATCAAACGAACAATTGAAATGGGATTTATCCCTGAGCCAAGCATTGCCCCCTCAGAGTCAATTCAAGTTAATGTCATAGAATCAGGTCCAAGCTGGATGGACCCCATCATTGCATTCCTATCTTCTGAACAGCTCCTGGCAGAAAAGAAAGAAGCACACAAACTGCGAAACAAAGCCCTGCGATATTACTTGAATTCGCAAGGAAAGCTCTACAAAAAATCCCTTTCTGGTCCATATCTAGAATGCGTTCATTCGGATAAAGTCGAAGAACTCCTGACTGAAATACATGAAGGTAGTTGGTGCTCATTCCGGCAGGTGTTCTTCGGCTCATCGAGCTGTGACACAAGGGTATTATTGGCCGACAATGAGAGCCGATGCCAAGAATTACGTCAAGAAATGTGAACAGTGCCAGAAGTTTTCCCCTTTAACCCATTTGTCTGCCTAAGAATTGAGCTCTATCACCAGTCCTTGGTTGTTCGCCCAATGGAGACTTGACATCGTCGGACCATTACCTCGTGCCCCGAGCAACAAGCGCTTTTTGATTGTCGCGACAGACTACTTCACAAAATGGGTCGAAGCTGAGGCACTAACCCACATTCGAGATACTGTTGTTAAGCGCTTTATATGGAAAAATATCATAACACGATTTGGCATTCCAAGAGCGTTTATTTCAGACAACGACACCCAGTTTGATTGTGATGTCTACCAGGAGCTGTGCAGCAAGTATGGTATCTGGCCTTATTTCTCCACGTCGGCTTACCCACAAAGCAATGGTCAAGCCGAAGCTTCTAACAATTTCTTCTTGGACGACATCAAGAAGAGGCTGGAGAAAGCTAAAGACAGATGGGTCGAAGAATTACCGAGTGTGTTGTGGGCTCATCGCACTACGCCGAGGCGATCCATTGAGGAAATGTCGTTTGCTCTATGCTTTGGAATCCAGGCAATCATCCCCTTGGAGATCGGCCTCCCAACCTTGAAATCAAAAGTTTTTGACATGGGCTGAAATGACATGATGTTGGCTTTGGATTTGGCTCTGATTGAAGAACGGCGAGACCGTGCCCTTGTGTCCATAGCACGGTATCAGCAACAGGTTGCCAAGTCGTATAATTAACATGTTCAGCTACGCCGCTATGCACCAGGAGAATTGGTCCTCAAGAATGTACTTCCGACTGCTAGGAATCCGGCTGACGGAAAACTGGGTCCTAACTGGGACGACCCCAATCATATTGATTCAATTACGGGTACAGGGACATATCGGCTCAAAGACATGTTTGGGTGAAGTCTGCCACGTCCTTGGAATTCCACGCATTTGCGTAAATTTTATCATTAACCCGGCATATGGGACATGATGACGTGTTTTGAATGTTCGCCATGTACAACTTTCACTTTTATAATGAAAAGACTTCTTGTCTCAATATATGTAATTTTAGTTCGAAGTTAAAAGCCTCCAAATTTGGAGCCCCATCCGTGAATGACACGTTTGGGCTGAAAAAGCCTCCAGATTCGGAGCGCTCTTCGTGGATGCCACGATTGGCCAAGTAAAAGCCTCCAGATTCGGAGCGCCCTTCATGGATGCCACGATATGCCGAGTAAAAACCTCCAAAGTCGGAGCCCCATTCGTGAATGACACGTTTGGGCCGAAAAAGCCTCCGGATTCGGGGCGCCCTTCGTGGATGCCACAATTGGCCAAGTAAAAGCCTCCGAATTCTGAACGCCCTTCATGAATACCACGATTGGCAGAGTAAAAGCCTCCGAATTTGGAGCCCCATTCGTGAATGACATGTTTGGGCCGAATAAGCCTCCGGATTCGAAGCGCCCTTCGTAGATGCCACGATTGGCAAAGTGAAAGCCTCCGGATTCAAAGCGCCCTTCGTGGATGCCACGATTGGCCAAGTAAAAGCCTCCGAATTCGGAGCCCCATTTGTGAATAACACATTTGGGTCGAATAAGCCTTTGAATTCGGAGCATCCTTCGCGGATGCCACAATTGGCCAACTAAAAGCCTCTGGATTCAGAGCGCTCTTCATGGATGCTACGATTGGCCAAGTAAAAGCCTCTGAATTCGGAGCCCCATTCGTGAATGACATGTTTGGACCGAATAAGCCTCCAAATTCGGAGCGCCCTTCGTGGATGTCACGTTTGGCCAAGTAAAAGCCTCCAAATTCAGAGCCCCATCCGTGAATGACACGTTTGGGCCGAGTAATCCTTCGGACTCGGAGCGCCTTTCGCGGATGTCACGATTGGCCAAGTATAAGCCTCCGAATTCAAAGCCCCATTTGTGAATGACACGTTTGGGCCGAAAAAGCCTCCAGATTCGGAGCGCCCTTCGTGGATGCCACGATTGGCCAAGTAAAAGCCTCCGGATTCGGAGCGCCCTTCGTGGATCCCACGATTAGCCGAGTAAAAGCCTCCGAATTTGGTGCCCCATTTGTGAATGACACGTTTGGGCCAAATAAGCCTCCAGATTCGAAGCGCCCTTCGTGGATGCCACGATTGGCCAAGTAAAAGCCTCCGAATTCAGAGCCCCATTCGTGAATGACACGTTTGGACCGAATAAACCTCCAGATTCAAAGCGCCCTTCGTGAATGCCACGTTTGGCCAAGTAAAAGCCTCCAAATTTAGAGCCTCATCCGTGAATGACACGTTTGGGCCGATTAATCCTCCGGACTCGGAGCGCCCTTCATGGATGTCATGATTGGCCAAGTAAAAGCCTCCGAATTCGGAGCCCATCCATGAATAACACGTTTGGGCCGAATAAGCCTCCGGATTTAGAGCGCCCTTCGTGGATGCCACGATTGGCCAAGTTTGAGCCTCTGAATCCGAGGTCCCATCCTTGAAGGACCGAGTAAGCATCCGTCTTCGACACATTTTTTATGAATGTTCTGATCAATCTTCAACTTAGTTGAAGGATGGAAGATTCTTAACATGTATAAACATAAACTAAAACAACATGCAACATAAGCTGACAAAACATGAAAACACGAAAGATAATATGTTTTATTGAATTAATCGATAATACATAATTTGCTCCCATTTTATGTCAAAGCGGTACAATATGCATAATTTTATTTGGCGTCCCCCTCGTCATTGCTCTTCTCGACTTCAAAGGCCGCAAAAGGAAAATGATGACTCTGGTATAATGGCGACGCCGAATCAATGCCTACTACCTGGAGAGACTCTACAGCCTAGAGAGCCTTGGTCCACTCGTGTTTAAATTCACGGTTCTCGCATCGGCAGACCTCCTCGGCGAGCTTCTCCTTCGTCTTCTCTATCCCAACTTTTCGACCCGCATGGAAGCCTTATTCATAAGCCCGGTCCTTCGCAGCTTCCATTGCAAACATGCTTGCCGTGTCGCAATCGGCAATTACGTGACTTATAAGATGTTGGGTCACCCTTTCCTCTACAATCGGGTTAGCTAGGCCGGCTGACTGAGTTTCGGTAGTTTTGACTTTTCTTAACTCCAGTTCGACTTTCTCCGCGCGGGCCTCTAAACTACGAATGCGTTCATCTTTCTGTTCGATCTCCCGCCGTACGGCACGAAGGCGCATGCCGATCTCGTAAGCGGTATATAGTCCTTTCACCGCTGCATGGATGCCCTCCCGGAACACGTCAAAATCAGGTCGATCGACCACCGACTTCTAGACTTCTGGTGGAAAAATTTGTCACGCAAACTTGACTGCCATATTTGGGTCGTGTACAATTGAATCTGCTTCCGTCATCGGTTTGTTCCCCACAAAAACTGCAAAGCTCAACAAGCGCGGAGTCGCACTGGTTTCCCCCCCCCCCGGAGCGTGGTTGAGGGGAGCTGCTCCGTTGCTGTTTCTCCCTTCTAGGTCACCTACTTCGACGACGTGGGGACTGACGTTTTTCACATTCCCTTGATGTCCTGCTTCCCATGCGCGTAGGCTTGCCACCTCGATTCATCTCTGTGTCTAACTCGGCGAGTGTCCTCCCTTCTCCTCTGCTGTTGAAGAATACTCTTCTTGCCATCCACAACAGTCATCCAACTTAGTTCGACACAATGCTTTTTTCCTCCCACAATTTATTGGATTTAAACGCAAAACTGACACCTACGCAAAACTGACACCTACGCGCACACAGCACATACCCCATTTATTAATTATGGGAGTAACATCCCCGAGGCGACCCAGCCGCTCCATGACCTAATCTTATTTGGCCTTCTAGTTCATGCACAAACTGGGGCAAGGGCAGATTCTTTAATCTATTCGGAAAATTCTCGGCATGGTGTCAATCATCTCATGTGTCCCAGCCGTTCCATGACCTAATGTCATTCGGTATCCTAGTTCTTGCACCAGCTGGGGCAAGGGCAGATTCTTTAATCTAATCGGCAAATGTCCAGACCTGGTCGATCATTATGCCCTAGTCGTTCCATGACCTAATGTCATTCGGCATCCCAGTTCATGCACCGGCTGAGGCAAGGGCATATTTTTTAATCTAATCAAAAAATTCCTGAGACCTGGTGCCGATCATCTCATGTGCCCCAAATGTTCCACGACCTAGTCTTATTCGACCTTCGAGTTCATACACCAGCTGGGGCAAGGGCAGATTCATTAATATAATCGACAAATTCCCAACTTGGTGCCGTTCATATCATGTGCCCCAGCCGTTCCATGACCTAATGTCATTCGGCATCCCAGTTCATGCACCAACTGGGGCAAAGGTAGATTCTTTAATCTAATCAGCCACACGTCGGGGCCTTGAGCCGTTTTACTTATTTATCGAATATGAGCCTTTCCAAGTCATTCGGCTAAATAGCAAAAAGGCAAGGGATACTCAACTGATTCGGTTAGTTTGTTAGATGTTTAAGTTACTCATGTAGCAAACAGAAAAGCGTAAGGAATTGTCATTAATAAATTAAAGACAGACGACAAATAGTATATGCAGTAAACTGGAAAGAACATAAAATTTTCATTAATAAATTGAGCTCAAACAGCAATCATTTTACATATGAAAATTAGCTTACATTTAAAGAAATGAAAATCTACTAACAAAAACCTACAACTACTATTCATCTAAGATGCCTACCAAAAACAAAAATATCCCCTAAATCAATCTTTAGGGTCAGACACCAGCGGCTTAACGTCCACCCGCTCGTATGGAATCGGCTGTGCCAATGTCACATTCGCAGCAGTGAGGGCTTTGAGCCAACCGTGTTTAAAGCCCCGATTCTCGAACTTGGGGACCTTTTCCACATAGTTGTCCAAGGCGGTGTCCTTCCCAGCTTGGAACGCCTTGGAAATCTCAGAGTCAGCTACTTCCTTTGCCTTTCTCGATTCATCCAAGTTGGCTTCCAGCTTGACGATCACCTCCTTGGCTAACTTCAGCGCGTCCTCGCTCGCTCTTGCCCTCTCTTTGGCGGCAAGCCTTAATTGGTCCGAATTCCTCGCTCGCTCGGCCTCGGAGTTAGCTCTCGCACGCTCCTCCGTCGCTCGCGACGCCTCGAAATCGGCCCTTTGAGAGGCTACCGCAGACTTGTTCTTTTCATTGTCAACTTCGACTTTCAAGAAGCCGATCTGTTCTATGGCGTCATGTTGTCGGCGACCGATTTTGGCTATCCTGCCGACCGTCTACAAAACAAGGAAATAGAGTTACAACAAACAAATAATAAGAAAATATATATATATATATATATTTTGTTGAAAGACTGCAGATAAGGCAAGTGATGTACCAATAAGGCCGACTGAGCGGCTATAGCAATCAGCATTAGGTCTGGCTCCGTCTGAAATGCGGCTCTGTCAACCGACAGGGTAATGGAGGAGGCCATGCTCAAAGCCACAGCCGGGTCCTTCAAAGTCGACGCATCAGAGGCAATCGGCATATTCATTATCCTTGGTTGAACAGTGATCAGAACAACCAGGTCAGATTCCTCAATGCGGGGCCGTTTGTTACTTTGGTCCTTACCCTGGATGGCCTTTTGCTCGGCGGGGCGCTTTTTCCCTCTATGTTAAGCCTCATCCACTCGTTCAGCCTGCTCCGTCACGGCCTTTTCTGTCTGATCCATTTCTTCTATAATAACAGGCAAAGACGACTAAGCTACCGGGGCGGGTGGAGCTTCCAATCAAGCGGCCTCGGCCCTTCTCCGGGAGGTTATCCTTTCGGCGTTTTTCTTCCTGGCAAGTTGCGTGAGCGACTTCCCAGCCATATTTTCAGGATAGGCGCCAGGAAGGTCTCCTAAGTCTATAAAAATGTCCTCAAAGGACGAGTCCCCTCAGCCTGAGATGGACGGAGGGTTGGATGAATTGAGGCCGGCCTCTTCGAAGGCCAAGTTTAAAGCCTCGTCCACCTCGGCCTCCGACTGATTCAGCTCCTTGGCAACCTCCTCGGCTACTTCTTCTTCCACTTGCTCGAAATCAGAGGCTTCCAAATAAGGATAGCAATTTGAAACCGGCCCGATGGGGACCAAACCCCCCGACCCCGAATTGAGCGGGTTTTTCCCGAAAAATACTCCCGACGAGACGGGGATGGTATTTAAAAATTAATCCCCGAACAGATTCGGGCCGGGGATGGGGATAAGTGTCCCAGCCCGGTCCCCGTTCCCCGGCCCGATTTTTCCCCGAAATGAATTTACTAATTTACCCCTCGATATATATACATACACACACACATAGTAACCAAACCAAACCCTCATCTCCAGTTCTGTCTTCCGTCTCTCTCTCTCTCTCTCTCTCTCTTCACTCTCCTCTCTCTCTTACTCTCACCACTGTCGCGACCCAGTCACAGCAACCATCACGGCGCCGATCGTCCTTCTTCAGCCACAGCCTCCCTCTTCTCCCTCCGATCTCCATCGCTGCGCTGCCTCACGCCGATCTCCATCGCTGCCGATCTCCCTCCCTCCGATCTCACTGTCTCACACCGATCTCCATCACTACCTCCTCCCTTCCGTCGCTTCTGTCTCACACCGATCTCCATCATTCCGTCGCTTCTGTCGCCTCCTCCCTCGGATCTGCCTCACACAAGTTGTGTTAGATTCAACATGCTCAGATCTGATGAAAGATGTGTTAGATTGTTTGTTTTTTATTTTTATTTTTTATATTTGATGAATTACATTTGATGAATTATATATTTTTTACATTTGATGAATTTTTTACATCTGATATACATTTGATGAATTATATATACATTTGATGTGTTAGATCTGTTGTTGGATGATGTTTATGTTGTTGTTGTTGTTATTTAATTTTAGCCGGGGAATTATGGGGGTCGGGGAAACCCGATCCCCGTGGGGGGGGGGGGGGGGGGGCCATCAAATCTTCACAGCAAAAGCCCGCCATGTAAAAATTGAGGAAGACCATACCTATCTTATTAGGCTGATAAACAACAGTTAAGTATCGGGGATCGGGGACGGGGAGTGTGATCCCCGGCCCCGCCCCGCCCCGTTGCCATTCTTACTTCCAAACCAACCTTCCTTAGGTTTTTGTAATTGGGGAAGATAAAGGCCGTAAACTGCTCCTTGCCCGTCGGAACAGGAATTTTGTCTTCCGCTAAAAACGTTGCGTAAGTCAACGCGTATCTCAGAAAGAATGTGGGCCGCCTTCCCTTGTTTCTGAAGGCTTGGACGGCCAAAAAACTAGAGAGCGATTTTAATTTTCGCAAGCACAGCATCGTCGGTTAAAGCCAACACATTCTTCAAATCGTTGCCTGCATGAACAAAACGAGTAGTACATAGAAGAAAAGCCGAATACACGTGTGATAATAAAAAATAGAAATATAACGAAAATGAGCTATACAGCCCCCTGATTCGCCTTTTCGCCTTGGCACGGGATCTAGGCGATCTTCACCTTCACTGAACTCCCAGTTGCCTCGAACAACAACCATTACATCGTCAACACGCTTGCCAAAACTGGCAAGCATGGTCACTAACTGATGATCGATATCCTTGGCCCTAAGAAAGTAACGTCCCAACCGGCCAGTAGACTTGGCTAAGGCATAACAATCCCGAATAGCAGGTATACCTAGGTTAATTCTAAGGCGTCGATTCAACTCTATAATCCCCATTATGATTCGAAAAAAATTTACGTTAGGCTGGGAAGGGATTAGACCCCGGTGTCGAAGACCGGCCCTTAGAAATGGGTGAAGGGGAAAACGGACTCCGCCCTCAGCAATCGATAGGAGAGGAAAGATGATTATACTCTTATCAGTCCTCTCCATATCAGTAGTGCTGTCTGCCACGAGTGACAGATGGACGTCGTCGGGGATGGAATAGTGGCGTCAGAAGCCGGAAATTCGACCCGCATAAAGGAGTTCTTTCAAATGTTTTGCCATCCTAGCCAGCCTAAGGATTATACGAAGCTAAAAATAAACGAGGAAATGGGATTCGAAGTGAAAGAGAAGAAAACTTACAAGAAACAAAAGAGATAGTGAGTGACAGGAGGAAGTTGCAGAAGTCACGAAACGGAGGTATATCGAGAGGCAAACCAGAAGCTTTGAGTATTCAAAAAGAACTTACACACGAAAAGACAACATAGTTTCAAATCGCATTAAATGAAGAACGCGTATGAAGAGGCGGAAAGATATAATAACGCCTAAAAAGCATCTGCTCTGACATACGTTGGGATGGGGTTAGTCGTCGTTTGTTCTGTCTTCTCAAATTCGAAAATAAACATGTCATACGAAACCAAACACGCCGAATAACTAACGTTAATAGGATTTTTGGGGGGCAATTGTGGGAGCCGAATATTCCGAGGGGGAGTAAGGCCGGATACATATGAGATTAACCAAAGGTGGAATTTGTACTCAGCGTTGATCCTAGTCGACATTAGAGCCGAATAGTATAATCGGCATTCAACCAGCAAAACAAGAGTCGAATAAATAGACGTGCAATGGATTAAGGGTGGGCCCGACCCTAAGGCCCAAGGAAGAGAATATAAATAGAGAAGCATCAACCAGAGAAAGATATGTGTGAATTAGTATGTTTGACTTAAGTTACAAGCAACCAAGAGAGTATACACTGACTTATCCGTCGGAGTGCTAATTTCGGCACCCGTGACCCGAGTGTTCATTCCTTTTCAGGTTACTAGTTGAGGATCTCAAGCGTCCCATTGGATTCAAAAAGTATTTCTAAACCACTTCTCCACACTAGTTTTGATAAATTTAATGAAAGGAGTGGAGAGAACTTTGAGAGTGCTTTTTTTGTTTAAATTTAGTAATAAATTTGGAGGGTTTTGGTGATGATTTAAATAAATATACTTTTTAAATTTTTATAAAAAAAATAAAAAGATGATATGACAATATATATATATATATATATATATGCTTTTTAAAGTTTTGCCAAATAGTCCCTTGATAAGAATAAAAGGTAAAGGCACGTTCATATTTGTTCATGGCTTTGTCCCTTTGGAAGAAATCTTAAAACATGTAATCAGATTTCTCTTCAATTTAAAATTTGAATTTGATTGCCATGATAAGATCTATAGGAATTATCAGGAGTCCAATTTTAATAATCTAAATTATTGATTTTGTTTCTAAACCAAGCCTAGTGTCTTGAATTACATCTTCGTTACCAATGACAGGTCGATTGTACTTTTATTATATTTTATTGATTAATATTTATTAATCAAATAAACACAAGTGATGATTCAAATTTCTTTACGAATGCAAGAATAACTTATGAAATAATAAACAAAATATAATAAAAATAAGTAAAAATAAATATAATTTTTATAAGGAAAAATATCATATCAATGAAATTTTAAAAATAATTACAAATCAATGAGAAATTTTATAAATGTTAATAGCTAAAATTGTAAACTTTTTTATGAACATGCATTTTTTTTCCTGACATCCATTAGGATATAATTACCCTTTCTTATAACATTGTTGTCATGTTATTAGAAAACACGCTCTTAATACATATTTTTATATAATTTATACATATTTATCTATGTTAACAACAACCCTATGAATTGTTGTGAATCATTTTTCATTTTTTTATTTTTTTTTATTTTTTATAAATAGATAGTGTTATTGCAAATTCTACTTACACATCATGTATCATCTCGCACCATTTTTCAATTTTTTTTTTTAATTATCATTTTGTCCTTAAATAAAACTACCAAATAGGACAAATACACACTAACTTCAAACACTCTAGTGTTGGCAACAATGTTGTTGCAAATCCTAGCTAGCGTTGGCGCCGATGACACCACCCTACCTGTCATGACTCGAACCCACCCTTATAGATTAGGATCATAACTGGTTAGTAATTACGAAATTACCTATGGTCTCAGACATAAATCAACCCATGATTAATAATAGGGGGACAAAAGCGAAAGCAAAACACAAAGATTGTCCAATGAGCTTGTGCATAAATGGCATCGAACAAAAATTTTTTACTCATATTTATAATAACTCACACATTCATACAAAAAAATATCATACAAGTCTAGGAACATTCATCACAGTCTTTCAAGTCAAAAACTAATATACATAAACGGTCATACTTTACCAACAAAAGCAACCTAAGGACAAACAAAAGATTAAGAATAAATCCTCTTCCGTGAGGCACGCTGGCTTGACCTCTCAAAGCTTGGTGTTCTCACATATCCCTGGGACTGGGCTGAACATCTCGCTGCTCACCTACGTACATATAAATAAAGAATGAGCCAACGCCCAGTGAACAATATTAGAGTCAAGAGGTTAATGAATGAGATTCGTATTTAATAAATCATACTTGTACCTAATACATGTAGAACGCACTTCCCATTCATAACATACTTAAACAAATCATAACGAAACAACCTTGGGTCTAATCCATTATAATTAGTACATGTCGAAGAGACAAAACAACCTTAGGTCCAAATGTTTTTTATAACTAATAATAACATATGTACTAAAGGACCTCGGGTCCATCATTTTCATATTTTTATTCATGCGCATATTCAAATTCAAGATCATGTTGACATTTAATGGATCCATGCACAATTAACCATCTGGTCCTTCACATCGTATGTACAAAACGACCTTAGTCTATCATTTCCAAATTCACATTCATGCACGTGTTGATAATCATAATCATGTTCACATTTTTATTCACATTCAAAATAACCTTTGGCCCAATCAATTGCTTATTCAAAATGACTTTTGGTCCATTTAATGATCATACAAAACGACTTTCAGTCCAATTCATATGTAAGTTGACCTTAGGTCTACCTTGTCAAACATTCTAAACGGCCTTAGGCCCATTCTGTGTCTTTGTCAAAGATACCAAATGGCCTTGGACCCATTTCATATTCTCATCAAACGTACTAAACGACCTTGGGCCCATTTTGCATTCATACATATCAATCATGCATTCATACCTATCAATCACTTTACGGATTATTTTACGAATCAGACAGATAGAATACCCATTCACAGCACAAATTCATGAGTTTAGAAAGTTTACCACATAGGTAGTATTTAGAAAGTAGTATACATGAAAATATTTTTACTAAGATATTACTCACAGTGTTCAGTCGGCTAATTTGTCCTCAGAGTTGACCCTACAAAATTCGTTACACATACAAAAATGGGTCACAATACAATTCAATCTGTTCTCAAATTCATTTATCTTTCTTAGGCTTATTTCTAACTTTTTAATTCATTAAGGATGTTTAACGTATGCCTAAGAATGCTCAGAAATGAAAAGGAACGGAAATCAGAATATAAAATAACTTTTCAAAATTTCCTGAAACAGGACACTTCGCTCAAGCACAACATTAGTCGCTCGAGCGAACCCCTTGGTTTGCAAAAGTACTGGGTGGTTCATTTTCACGCTCGAGCCAACTTTCTAATCGCTCGAGCCCTGGCTCAAAATGATATTATTGTTATCCGGTTCAACTTGGACCGGAGGAGGCGGAGGAGGCAAAGGTTGTTGTCCGGTTCAACTTGTTCCATCACTTCTTGTATTTTCCATTGTTATAGGTAAATAGGTCAATAATAAATATAGGCATAATAGTCTTGTTCTCAGTGTTCAATTCCAAATCAATTTGCTTTATATTAATTCATATGTGTTCACATCAGTTCAGTTTAGTTCAGGTATCTTCAAATAGTCTCCACACCCACACATACTGATGAAATACCCCTATTCTTTTCTAGGACATCCTATAGCTCATATGGACTCATGTGTGCGGTAGAACACGTACTCTGATACCACTCTGTCACGACCCCAAACTCGTCTTTATAGGTTTAGAGTCGTAACCGGCCAGTAATCCTTGGATTACCGAAGGCCTCTGAACAAATTATCACATAATAAGGGGCTGCGGAAGTAAATATAGAAACATACATAGTCCATAGAGCTATGCAGACATACATGGAACGAAAATTTCAAAATTAAAACATTTACGTACATAATGACGTCAAACTTCCTTAAGTCTTGCATTACTATACAGGTAGTATCATAAGGGCCTTAGCCCAGCGCACAGATGAACAAAAAACAAAATCAAAATATTCTAGGCATGGTTTACAAAACTTGACTTTTCAAATGGGAACTTCCCCATGAGTCACAGTGGGTGGCTGACCTAAAACTCTCCAAGCAGCAGCTTAGGCCTGGTCACACGCCTGCTCACCTACATACATAATATAAATAATGAGTGAAAGCCCAGCGAATATTAACAGAGTAAAGGGATAAATAAATGATGTTTCATATCAGATTCAGAAAGCATAAACGGATTCATATTCTTATTATGAGTTTAGAAACATGTACTTGTTTAGTTTCATAGAGGATCATACGTGGTACACCTATTAGCACTAACAGATCATGTATAGAGCATTGAAGGTCATACTTGTCCCGTTCCATAAAGGAATCTCCAGTACCGGGAACTTGTAACATACTTGAGCCACAATATTATTACCCCTAGGCAAGGGCCTTGTGCTCATATACCACGGTATTGTTACCCTTGGGCTAGAGCCTTGTGCTAAGGATGCCACGAATACTTTTTAATATATATGGACAATCATTCATTGATTCAGAACATAACACGTCAGAAAACAGAGCATTTCTTGTCATATCATATCATATAAGAAATTACTTAAATATTAACATAGCTTTACAAAGTTATTACTCATTTATGGCTCCCAAGCAGACAAATCAGATAACTTACGGCGCGTGACCTACACATACACAGAATGAATACATATTGAATTACACATTCAAAATCATTAACTTGGTACTTTCTTATCTTGGTATGTTTTTACTTTTTATCCTCATTATTATGTCTTAACTATGACCTAGGAATGCCTAGGATACAATGTCGATGCCAAAATGCACTTTGAAACACTTAAACAAAATTTGCTGAAAACAGGACCTTTGCTGGAGCGCAACTTCTTTCGCTCGAGTGAAGGCTCAAAAATATGAGTGGTCACTCGAACGCAACTTTGGTCGCTCGAGCGGTCTGTAAACTCTGTAAAAGTACTGGTTACTTGATTTTTTCGCTCAACGCACGCTCGACGGTCGCTCGAACGTAAGACTGAGGTCTTCGCTCGAGCGCATCTCTTGCAACTCAACCGGTCTACAAAAATTATAAACTTCTGGGAGCATGCATTTTACGCTCCAGCTAACTTTTGGTTGCTCGAGCAAGAGTGCAAAATACAAAGCGGTCGCTCGAGCGCAGGTTCTGTCGCTCGCGCGTAGGTTCTGTTGCTCGAGCGCAGAGAAAGAATCTAGAATTTCCAGATTACTCTTCCAAGTTCAAAATTCAAATTCAAAGTTGCAAATTATGGTCTTTTGGGCCAAAAACTTGAGGAAACACTTGTAAACTAATAAAACACGGTGAAATAAAAATCATTTCGCAAAATTAAGCCCAAAAGCTTTGTCAATTATTCAAAACTGAAACTTGAAATTGTGAAAACATATCATGCATGTAAAGATGCAAGTTCAAAGTTTTCAAAACATGATCAAATGAGGTGTTTAACTCAAAAACATGTTGAATTCTCATAACAAGACCAAAATGAGGACATGCAAGAGGAAATTCTTTGAATTCAACTTTAAAATCATGAGAATTAGGCATGCATGCATGATACACTCCTAAAACCATTTATCTAAGCTTGGTTCTTGTATTGCACAACTTAGTTCTCTAGAATTCCTGTTCTAAATACCAAGATTATAAAATCTAAGTGTTGAATCCTTACTCAACTTCTCAATTAAGCTCCAACTAGTGAATTCACTTAAATTCCAAACCTAATCCTTGAATTCCAAGCTAATTCCTTCCAAATTCTAGCAATTTCCTTGTTTGATCTCAATTCTCTCATTCTCTCTCTCTCTCCTCACGTTTATGCCATCAAGGATGAAGATATGAGAGTGTAAAATGTAACTAAGGGTTCACTTGTGCCTTATATAGGCTTGAATTAATTAAGTTTAAGTAAACGTGGTTAGGCTTAGCTAATTCCATCTATTTTATTCTAATAATTTAATATATATCATACAAAATTATTATATGATAATTCAACTACATCTTTATATTTAATTTTTTAAATAAATTTTATATGGTTTCTATTTCTACATATTCTTATTTTCCAAATTATTATAAAAGAAAATTAAATAATTAGAATCACTTTTAATTTTGTATTACTAATTCTCCTTCCAATTTAACTATTATTTTTAATATTAAAATGAATGTTTATTTATCTATCTTATTGTGATGCCTTGGGTTTTGGGCTTGAATAGTATTGTCTAGTGGAGTGGTATGTACTTCTTTCGGTGTTTGTTTCATCGCTTTGAGTCATGGAAAAATTGTTCTACTCTTACTTAATCCCTCGTAACTCTTTCGGGTTGTAAACTTTGAGTTTTATTAGGCTTTGGAACTTGCCTTGATTTGAAAAATCACCTTCTAAATTTCTAGGCAAAAACTGCTCTTGCAGCATTGAAAACCACCCGAGCGGATCCTCATAGGGATTTTCAACATTTTAAGGTATTTTTGAGCAGAAAACTGCTCGAGCGGATTTCAGGTCCCGCTCGAATGGATTTTGGGTGAATTTCTGGGCAGCTCTCTGGAGCAATCTGCCCAGGCAGGGAAAAATTACAGCTTGTGCGGATTGGAAATTTCACTCGTGCAGAATTTAAACCGCTAGGGCAGATATCGACACGTCTGTCTCGATTTTTGTGTTATTTTCCTTAAAACTGACGCCCAAAGGATATTTTGACCACTTTTTCATCTCTCTCTCTCTCTCTCTATATATATATATATATATATATATTCATATTTGCTCTTGTTTCTCTCTACAAAAGATTTAACCAGATTTACCAAGAATTTGAGAGGGCTTTTTACACCAAATCGGAGAGGGCGACGAGGGCTACGTTTATAACCGATTGGATCGCGCTTTTGATGACTTTGATTTCTAGGGTTTCTTCCTCTCCATCCCCAAAGCTTGATGAGGTAGGGATAATATTTGAGTTATATATATATATATATATTTGCAAGTTTATACATGTTTTGAGTATTTTATCTTGTTTTGAGTGATCAATTTGGGTTGTGGAACCCTAGATGATGAATGAAGTTGATTTCATTTATTTCCCCCCAAAACTCTTGAAAATATGAGTATGTTATAAGGTGTGGGTGTTGTTTTTGGAAAAATCTTTTCGAAAATGAAACAATTTTGATGAAAATCCTAGAATTTGGAATTTAGAGAAAAAGTTGTGAGATTGGCAAATTGATGCTTGATAATTTACCATGTGAGTAAATGATGAAGGAAATTTTATAGTTATATCAAATGGAGAGATTTGATGAGAAATTGTGGAAATTGGAAAAGCTTGAGCTTGTTGTTGTTATTATGGAAGAATAAATGCTACAAATGATGTTTAACATGAGGAGTCTTTATGAATGATGTTATTGTTATATTATCTCTTGGAAAAATATACTAGGATGTTATATATTGATGAGAGATATGGAACTTGATTACAATGGAGGATTGTGTGGATAATTTGAGAAATTTCAAGCCATTGATATAGAATTGTATAGCATTGTCACGTGATTTAATTATTATCATCCTTTCGAAATGGCATTGTTGAGATGTCTAAATTGATCTTATTATTGTATTGGGCATTTGCATAGCCATTCCATTTTGTCATGGATACTGTTGATTTTAAACATTGCATTGGAAAAAGGTATTGTTTTGAGATAGGAAATTGTTTGTGAAACAAGATCATGTTGATTTATTTTTGGGGTAAATACGTTGGTAAGTCCGAATAGGGGATGCAGTTGGTATTGGTTAAGTTGGCCTAAGTGTCCATGGTGAAAGACCGAAAATACACGCAGAGGAGTTACTATGTGCATTCCGGCTAGAAACCGCTAAAGTGGGGTTTGGTAGTGCTTATTATGCCTATTTGTAGATACCAACCTAGGGATTACCTCTAACATAATTTAGGTACATCAACCAACATTCATTAAAAGGATAATAACAATTCTCTAACCTTTACATCATTGATCCTTAAGGTTTGTACAAAATAGTCCCACATGCGAATTATACATTCAATGATATTAAATACATGAATCTATAGCATGTAGAACATCAAATCTAAAAATAAATAAAATGCCCTCAAGGGCTTACATATTCTAAGGCTTAAGCCTGGTTTCACAAAAGATGGTCTCTCGAACCCATACATGAATAGCCCTTGGCTTACAAAAAATACAACCACAACAAAATTGAGCCTTGTGCTCTTGATACATACATCCACGACCTAGTTTGGCGGGATTACCACATCTTTCCTGCACCAAAATCTCATAGGGTGAGCAGAAAGCCCAGTAGAGAATTCTTAATAAAGTATATACATTTTATACAAGTCTCAAGGAATGAAATGCATATGCCATGTTATGCTCTTTTGAAAGAAAATCATATTTCTTCATCTTTTGAAAAACCATGCTCAATGATATCATGATATCTTCAACAAATTCAAAATTTATCAATTTAAATTTCTAGGTTGGTGTCTGCAAGTAGGCATAACTAACACTACCAAATTCCCACTTCACCGGTAGCTAACTGGAAGGCACATGGTACCTACACTGTGCGTGTTTTCAGTTTTTCACTCCGGACACTCAGGCCAACTTAATCAATTTCATTTACACCTCATATCCGAACTTACCAACGTATTTACCCCAAGACATTTCAATAAACCTCATTTCGTAGTATTACTTTCACAATGAATAAAATTTCAAAATCTCAATACAAAATATGTAATAACCAATTGAATGGATATGCCATGCAACAATTATCAATGTCACATAATACTTTTCCACCTTCCAATATCTCTAACAAACATTCCAAAAAAAGATCAAAATTTCCATTTTTCCTTTCAATGCTATTTCACAAAATAGCCACATATTCATTACAAATTCATCAATATAGCAACATTTCCATAACTCATACATTCCCAACATTTTAGTCATTTCTAGACTATAACAATATTTGGACAACAACTTTCAATCTCAACAATTCTCATATGTTATGAAACCCATCATCTATTTATGTATATGAATACAATCAAGAAATTTTCCAATTTCCTTACTCATTTTCGCACATAAAACAACATGTTAACAATATAAACCAAGTGTCCTCAACTTCTTTTTAAAAAACCCTCAAATTTCTAGGTTCTTCTTACCACAACAACACACACACACACAAACATTTGAGAAAAACTCTAAGAAAAGGAACATCATCCCTTACCCAAAGTAGTTCAAACCCTTAAGAGGTTATTTTAAAGAAAACAAGGGTAAACCCACTTTTTAAAATCACTCACATTCTTGAGCCAACCCTCAAATTTCAGAGCTATCAAAAGAGGATTTCAAAATTCAACCAAATCTTGCAAAAACATATATATAACTCTAAGAAATCCCTACCTCAAGTTTTGAAGAGGAGATCAGATGAAATCCCAAAATCAACGGTGTAGAAACTCGATCTCCACCGCACAAAGTGAAGCCCTCGTTTAACTCTCCAAAGTTTGTGAAGGATAATGGATCAAAACCCTAATGGATTGCAAGAGATCAACTGTTTATAGTGTTTGGTGGATGTTTTTAGAGAGAAGGAAGAGGAAATGCTCAAAAATGTGATTTTTTTGCTCGACGCACGCTCGACGGTCGCTCGAACATAAGACTGAGGTCTTCGCTCGAGCGCAACTCTTGCAACTCAACCGGTCTACAAAAATTATAAACTTTTGGGAGCATGCATTTTACGCTCCAGCTAACTTTTGGTTGCTCAAGCAAGAGTGCAAAATACAAAGTGGTCGCTCGAGCGTAGGTTCTGTCGCTCGAGCGCAAAGAAAGAATCTAGAATTTCCAGATTACTCTTCCAAGTTCAAAACTCAAATTCAAAGTTGCAAATTATGGTCTTTTGGGCCAAAAACTTGAGGAAACACTTGTAAACTGATAAAACACGGTGAAATAAAAATCATTTCGCAAAATTAAGCCCAAAAGCTTTGTCAATTATTCAAAACTGAAACTTGAAATTGTGAAAACATATCATGCATGTAAAGATGCAAGTTCAAAGTTTTCAAAACATGATCAAATAAGGTGTTTAACTCAAAAACATGTTGAATTCTCATAACAAGACCAAAATGAGGACATACAAGAGGAAATTCTTTGAATGAGGAAACACTTGTAAACTAATAAAACACGGTGAAATAAAAATCATTTCGCAAAATTAAGCCCAAAAGCTTTGTCAATTATTCAAAACTGAAACTTGAAATTGTGAAAACATATCATGCATGTAAAGATGCAAGTTCAAAGTTTTCAAAACATGATCAAATGAGGTGTTTAACTCAAAAACATGTTGAATTCTCATAACAAGACCAAAATGAGGACATGCAAGAGGAAATTCTTTGAATTCAACTTTAAAATCATGAGAATTAGGCATGCATGCATGATACACTCCTAAAACCATTTATCTAAGCTTGGTTCTTGTATTGCACAACTTAGTTCTCTAGAATTCCTGTTCTAAATACCAAGATTATAAAATCTAAGTGTTGAATCCTTACTCAACTTCTCAATTAAGCTCCAACTAGTGAATTCACTTAGATTCCAAACCAAATCCTTGAATTCCAAGCTAATTCCTTCCAAATTCTAGCAATTTCCTTGTTTGATCTCAATTCTCTCATTCTCTCTCTCACTCCTCACGTTTATGCCATCAAGGATGAAGATATGAGAGTGTAAAATGAAACTAAGGGTTCACTTGTGCCTTATATAGGCTTGAATTAATTAAGTTTAAGTAAACGTGGTTAGGCTTAGCTAATTCCATCTATTTTATTCTAATTAATTCGTTCTGAATCAAATTTCAATTAAACCTACCATAAAATTCTAAAAATCGCAAATAACACATAAATCAAGTCAATTTCGTGGTCGGATGCCAATAATGTAATGCCTCCAAAATAATACAAATAATCCAACTCATAAGAGAAATGATTATAATAGAATTGGTATACTTTCATATATTAGAGTTTGTATTAGAAAAGATAATACATGCAATATACATTCGCAAATGTTCATCCTGAATCTATAGGATGTAACACCAATTAATAAACAACAAAATAAATGCCCTACGGCCTTACATCTTTCCAAGACATTGCTTGGTTATAACAAAAAGGAGTCATAAGTTCCATACATATAAATCTCTCGGCTTGAATAAACATTTAAACGTAAGGTAACAAAATAGAGCCTCCAGCTCCTAAGTCCTCCCAAGCTACGTCCTTAGAAGAAGCATGTCACCAATACCTGAAAATGGTTTCCCAAGTAGGGTGAGCCAAAACCCAATAGAAACATTCTATCACAATATATGAGGTTTAACTAAAATATAAGTGTCAGCTAGCATTCAATATTTATGACCAATGTACAATCTTTCCATGACTATTCAGTATTGGTACTCACATCCCAATCTATGTCCATTTATTCATTCCAAGTTAATTAGTTTCATTTCAATTCATATGCCAACTGTATAATTTTCCCAAATAACCCAACCGAGACTACAACTTAGTGGTTCTCATTTTACATAACTATCACACAAACACTTCAGTCTTACCCATTTTACAAAAATTTCGTCCGCGGGATCGGCACCCATGTATGCAAATGATTTCGGGACTTTCACCCTAGACACTCCGGCTAACTTAGTTTCAATGGAGTCCATCCCCTATCTCCTCCCAAAACATGGAGTACATCTCATTTTTTCTCCCAAAACATTATACATATACAATGTATTTAAAGTACCGTTATATTCAATGACTATCAATTATACATATTCAATGCCTTAACACACCGTCATGTTCAATGGCATAATTAAATTATTAGTTTCAATTCACCTAATCCTCATGCAATTTCTACAACAATCATAGTTATCCTCCACCGATTGCCCAATACAGTTATTTCTAAACAAATATACAATCTTTATAATAGATAATTCATCAAATTTCCATAAGTGAGTGATTTAACAAATCCAACTATATCATTTATTTACACATTTTCCCAATTTCACATTTCTCATACTAATTCCGTTATTTATACAAAATAATTATTTAACACACATTAGGGCAAATCCCTCCCCTCCTTTTTCAAATATCAATCCAAAAGTCAAAATCCACCATTCTAACCCAAGATAACCTCATATTCAAAACCCCATATTCATTTATAGAACACAACATAGAAATCCCTCTTTTAATTTGAATCCAAACCCTAGGTTTTCTCCAAACATCCCAAAACTCACCATTTATACATAACAACAAATAACTAGATTAAGGATCATAACAAAGTGTAGAACATCCCTACCTCAAATGTAGAAGCCCAAAGGAGAAGAGGAGGAACTTCAAAAATGATGAAATCAAACTCTACTCGGATGTAACAGTAGCCCTTGAGGTGCTCCACCTTTTTCTCAAAGGGAGTAGGGTAGAGAGACCCTTAGATCCTAGGTGATTTTTAGAGAGAAGTCGGTTTCTAGAGAGAGAAAGAGCCGATATAGGGTTTTTGAGTAAAAAGGGGTCAAAAAGAATGAAGAAGAAAGTGCTGCTACGAACTGATATACGCGAGGCTCGCTCGAGTGAAGGAGTTGTCGCACAAGTGACTAGACACAATAAGTGGCCTTGCTCGAGTGCAGAATACATACCTTCAGAAGTTTTACAGACGTACACCGTTGCTCACAAAGCTCGCTCGAGCGCAAGAAGCCTCACTCGAGTGAGGAAGCAAATTTCTAGAGAGTAACAACTTGAACAACTAGCAACCAACCTAACCCAAACATACCTAAGGCACTCCAAAACTCCAATTCAAAGACAAATGACAAAAAACAAGACATGGATAACAATATTAAGCCACAAAACCCGAGTCCGGAATATAACAAAGGTTAGGTCAAAACCGAGATCGTTATAAATTAGGCCTTCAATTTATAGAAGAAAACAGAAACATGAATAGATATTCTTATGATAGATAGATATAAATACAAATAATGCAACACACATGCAATTAATTCATAATTTCATCTTAATTACTTATTAGGCATCTTTAATCGTGGTTTAGCAATTAATCATATGTCGGGGTTGTTACAGTTGCCGCATCTCCTCTTCTTTCTCCCACGTGGCATCCCTTCCATAATGTTCTTTCCATTCCACTTTCACAATTGAAATGGATTTTTTTTTCTCAGTTGCTCTATTTTTCAGTCAATAATCTATTTTGGCCATTCTTTGTACTCCATATTTTCATCAAGAGCAATCCGATGGTAGTCTATCACATGAAACGGATCCTGAAGGTAGCCTCTCAACATTGACACATGGAACTCGTTATGCATTTGCTCCATACCTGGCGATAAGGCAACTCTATAAGCAACTGGATCAAGTCTTTCCAGAATTTGAAACGGCCCAATGTAATAGGGTGACAATTTTTCTTTTTTTCCAAATCTTGACTAGCCCTTCATTGGAACTACACAGATGAACACGTGATCACCACCTTCATATTCAAGAGGCCTTCTTCTAACATCTGCATAACTTTTTGTCAGCTTTAAGCTGTCTTGAGCCTTTGCTGAATAAATTTAATCTTTTCGGTAGTGGTTTGCATAATTTTAGGCCCAAGCAAGACTCTATCCCGACTTCTGTCCAACAGATCAGTAATCTACATTTTCTGCCATATAAGGCTTCATACAGTGCCATGGCAATGCTGGAGTGGAAGCTATTATTAGACGCAAAATCTGCCAATAGTAAGTAATCTTCCCAACTCCCTTAAAAATCTAAAGCACATATTCGAAGCATATCTTTTAAAGTCTGTATGGTTTGTTCTGATTGTTCATCAGTTTGCGGATGGAATGCAGGACTAAATATGAGTTCTGTCCCCATTGCTGCTTGAAGGCTTTTCTAGAATCTAGATACAAATTTCGGAGACGGACAATTTCATCAACATATATAGTGACAAATCTATAAGCATCATAAGTAGTCCTTATGGGGAAGAAAATATACAGATTTAGTTAGTCTATCAACTATAACTCAGATAGAATTCATACCTCTCGGGATTCGAGGTAGTTCGATAATAAAGTTCATAGTTATATGCTCTAATTTCCATTCCAAAATAGGGAGAGGTTGAAGTAGACCTGCCAGTTTCTGATGTTCGGCTTTAACTTGCTGGCATTGAAGACATTTAGACATATATTCTGCAATTTCCCATTTCATATTAGGACACCAATAACTTTGTTTCAAATCCCGATACATCTTGTTATTACCCGGATGCATTGCAAACATTGACTTGTGAGCTTCATCCATAATTCTCTTCTTTAACTCAGGGATGTTCGGAACACACAATCTATTTTGGAATTTCAACATTTCATTCTCCACATTAAACCCCGATTTCATATTCACTTCAATTTCATCAATCATCTTCTTGAGGAATTCATCCTCTCTTTGCTTCAGCTTGATTTCATCAATAATTGTCGATTGGGTTGCAATGATGGCTATCAACCCACTTTGCTCATGCAACATTACTTCAATCTCGAACTTCTCAAAGTCTTGCAGGATTTCCTTCTGTTTAGTAAGTAGGCAAGCCAAGTTCCCCGTTGATTTTCTGCTCAAGGCATCAGCAACTGTATTGGCTTTCCTCGGGTGATACTGAATTTAGAGGTCATAGTTTGTTATCAGCTCAAGCCATCTTCTCTGCCGCATGTTCAACTTCTTTTGAGTAAAGAAGTACTTTAGGCTCTTGTGGTCTATGTAAACTTCACATTTCACTCTATACAGGTAATGCTGCCAGATTTTCAAAGTGAACACAACTGCAGCCAATTCTAAGTCGTGTGTTCGGTAGTTCTTTTCATGTGGTCTCAATTGTCAAAAGGAATAAGCAGTTACCCTTTCATTCTGCATTAACACACAACCCAAACCCTTGTAAGATGCATCACTAAAAATCATAAAATTTTATGGACCTAAAGGTAGTGTCAATACTAGTGCAGTAGTCAATCTTGTTTTCAGTTCTTTGAAGGCGGATTCTCTTTCATCACTCCATTCAAACGGTTGTCCTTTGCGTGTAAGTTGGGGTAAGAGGTACAACTATTTTAGAAAAATCTTTCACAAATCGTCTATAGTACCCAACTAAACTCATAAAACTACGGACTTCTATTACATTTGTTAGTGTAGGTCAGTTCACATTTGCCTCTATCTTCTATGGGTCTACAGAAATCCCATCTCTGTTGATAACATGGCCTGAAAACACAACCTCATCTAGCCAAAATTCACATTTCTTTAATTTAGAAAATAATTTTTTTTTCTCTAACTATTTGCAAGATAGTTCTCAGATGTTGTTCATGTTCAATTCTACTCTTTGAATATATTAGAATATCATCAATAAAAACTACAAAAAATTCATCAAGGCAGGATTTAAAAATTTGGTTCATAAGATCTATAAATACTGTAGGTGCATTAGTCATTCCAAATGGCATAATCAGAAATTCATAATGTCCATACCTTGTCCTGAATGTGGTTTTCTCAATATCTTCTGCTTTCACCTTCAATTGGTGGTATCTAGATCTCAAATTGATTTTTGAAAATACTTATGATCCCTGTAACTGGTCAAATAAATCATCAATTCGGGGTAATGGATATTTATTCTTAATTATTACATTGTTCAGCTCACTATAGTCAATACACAAACGTAAAGTTCTATCTTTCTTCTTCACAAATAATACCGATGTGCCCTACAGCAAAGTGCTCGGTGGGATAAACCCTTTATCAAGTAAGTCTTGCAACTGTTCTTTCAATTCTTTCGTCTCCACAGTAAACATTCTGTAGGGGGTTTTCGAGATAGGTTAGGTGCCTAATACAACATCAATAATAAACTTTATTTCTCTATCAGTCAACTCTCCTGGCAATTCATTTGGGAATACATCCAAAAATTCTCTAACAAAAGGGATACTCTATATTTCAACATTCATAGATTGCTCAGTCAATATGCTACACAAGTAACCCTGACACCCCTTCCTAAGCAGTTTACATACTTGCATTGCTCAACTTAGGTGGAAGCACTACACCATTACCAACAAACACAAACTCATCATGTCTTGGCAGTCTAAACAAAACCCGTTTTGTTACATAATGTAGACACCCCATTTTTGACCGTCCTCAAGACTTGGACGTCATCGTTTGAACACTCGATGATCATCCTTGTTTGTGTTCGTTTGGAGTTCCCGGAGGTCTCGGCTACGCGCCTTGCCTTAGGATCTCCGAACTTGACTGTTCAGTATCTGGTTTTGCACCAAACACTTGCATTTTGCCTTGGAGGGGCAGGGAATGCCTTGTGAGGTATCCCCACACACCACCGGCCATGGCCAGAGGCCACCGGCTGGTTTTTGCTGCCATCAGTAATGTATATTGCCGGTCGGCACTGTTTATTGTCGGTCGGCATTGTGTTTGGTCGGCTGGCGACTGCTTCTGATCAATCGGCCACTTTTCCTAGCCGAGACCTTTTCTTGAGGGAGCTTGACCCTTTTGAACCTTTTTTTTTTTTTAGCTTCTTGAGGAAGCTTGAACCTTTTCTTAGCTTCTCCAAGAAGCTTGACCCTTTTTTAGCTTCTCCAAGAAGCTTGATCCTTTTTTGTAGCTTCTCCAAGAAGCTTGAACCTTTTGACCCTTTTCTTAGCTTCTCCAAGAAGCTTGATCCTTTTTTTAGCTTCTCCAAGAAGCTTGAACCTTTTGACCCTTTGTCTAGCTTCTCCAAGAAGCTTGACCCTTTTTAGCTTCTCCAAGAAGCTTGACCCTTTTTTGTAGCTTCTCCAAGAAGCTTGGCCCTTTTGTCTAGCTTCTCCAAGAAGCTTGGCCTTCTTGGCCCTTTTGCTCCAAGCTTTTGAGAGAAGCTTGGCCTTTTTGGTCAAAGCTTCTAAGAGAAGCTTTGCCCCATTGGTTTCTCTATATAAGGAGAGCCTCTCCTTCCATTAGAGAGGTTAGGAAAATTTGATATATCACATATATATCACTCTCTCTCTATATCTCCCTCTCTCTCTCTACATTTGTGTTGGTTAGAGGGTTCAAAAGGGTCTAGTTTTTGGCCATTTGAACTACAACTCTTGGCCTAACACCTCCATCATCAACCTAAGGAGCTTGGAGGCCATTTTTAGAGGTTGAGGGTTGCATTTTTGGGTCTAGAGGCTGCTGTCCCCTTTTGGCTACAAAGGTAACCCATTTTCCCTCTTTATTCCCCGTTTTTGCACATCATTTTATCCTGTCTTGCTTTCGGATTTGGGCTTTGTGTATAACATAAAAAAGTTCTGTTTTTTTGTGTTTAAGATACTTCATTAAGGGCATTTTTGTGTTTGGGGTCGTTTACCCCCTCTTAGGCCTTGTTTGGCCCCATTTTGTGCTATTTTTGGTGAGTTTCGGGACCACCTTGTTTGGGCCTCCTCACCACTGAAATCTTGAGGGATTTCAGTGGTGAGGATGGTGGTTTAGGGTCCTAAGAAGGAGAGGGTCATCCTCTCTCCTTGTTGTCTTCAAAAAATGCCATTTTAGCCTCATGTGTGAGCACCATTTTTGAGTTCATATTG
Organism: Camellia sinensis; assembly: GCF_004153795.1. Taxonomy (NCBI): domain Eukaryota; kingdom Viridiplantae; phylum Streptophyta; class Magnoliopsida; order Ericales; family Theaceae; genus Camellia; species Camellia sinensis. The sequence continues at coordinate 517,128 of NW_021024845.1, forward strand.
GCCATGTCTTAAGTGTTATTTGTGCTTATTTTGCCATGATATAGCACTATTTTTAATTGGTTTAGACACACCATGCTTGCTTTGCATACTTGTCTTGTAATGCCATGAATTGCCTTAACATGTGCCTAGCATTTAGACTACCATGCTCACTTGTTTTGGCTTAGCTTTGTGAAGCTTTTGTGCATGTTTTAGTGCACTTGAGATCTATTTTGGGTCATTCGGGTCATCCATGCTTTGATTTGTATAGCTACCATGTAATCCCCCTTGGCTTGCCTTGAGTTTTAGACCATTGTTGCATGCTTGGCTTGTCTTGTTTACTTGGTTTTGCACCTTCTATAACATGATTTCAGAGCTTTCTATGCATGCCATGTATCCATGTTTATCATCTTTTAAGTGTGCTTAAAAGTTGCTCTTTGGTGCCTAAGTGTTGGACCTTGTGTGCATGCATGCTTGTATGTGTTTTGGCCCTCATTTCCATGGCATTTGGCCACTGTTTTGGGCCTAGTATAGGGCTGCCCAAATTAGTTTAAGTCCACTCTTTACATGTTATTACATGTCTTACACTTTGCATGCTTTGATTGCATCATGTCTTGCATGTCCACTAGCTCGCATGCTTGTTCATTGCTTGCTTGTTTGCATTGCCATGTTGCATACTAGCTCACATGCCTAGGTTGCATTGCATTAGCATGCATCTCTTGCCTCTTGAATTGATTATGATGGAGGTTGGGGCCCATTGTTTGTTTTGTGCATTTCATTCCATATTGAAGTTGCACACTTGGCTTTTGGGCCATCACGCATTGAAATGCGCGATTGGTGGTCCGAGAATCGAGCACCATACCCCTTTGAGTCACAAACATGATAAGGGATGTGGTGGTGCACACATTGCTTTGAAAATGCATTGCCATGCCTTGTCTGCCCTCTGTTGCTGTCAAACAGGTTTCTGCAGGAACTTTCTGCCGACCAGCAGTGTTTAGTGCCGACCGGCAAAACATGTTTGGCCGATAGCTTATTCAATGGCCGGTGATCATCCCCTCCGGCCAGTGGCGTTTCTACTTGGTCGGTGGTACTCCCCAGCATCCAAAGAGCATACCCTTGGACTTTGGCAGTCCTCAGAGGAGCATAGCAGGGAAAACAGAGGCAAACTTGTGCATGACGTTGGATTTCCGAGCAAACCCGAGCACGCGTGCATTGGATCTTCTTCCCGAGGCCTTTACTGCTTTCCATAGCTTAGTTAATTTGTTAATTAATTAAGTGGTCTGTAATAATTAATTTGTATATTCTTTTGGTCCCTCCAAGTGAGGGCGAATTTGTAATAAGTGTGGGTGCGTGTGTGTATGTCTTCCAACCCCCACTTCTTTCTCCCTTTTACTTACATGCTTTTGATGATTAGTATTAGGGCATATTTAAATTAGCATACCTCATGCTATGCATGCGTGCATCCATACATTTGTCTTGCATGCACCGGGCTCGGCACATCATACTAACTGCATCGTACTTCAATTCCAAGTTGAATACGTGTTAGTTGTATCATCATCATATGCCATCGGCATAATCAGAAATTCATAATGTCCATACCTTGTCCTGAATGTGGTTTTCTCAATATCTTCTGCTTTCACCTTCAATTGGTGGTATCTAGATCTCAAATTGATTTTTGAAAATACTTATGATCCCTATAACTGGTAAAATAAATCATCAATTCGGGGTAATGGATATTTATTCTTAATTATTACATTGTTCAGCTCACTATAGTCAATACACAAACGTAAAGTCCTATCTTTCTTCTTCACAAATAATACCGGTGTGCCCTACAACAAAGTGCTCGGTGGGATAAACCCTTTATCAAGTAAGTCTTGCAACTGTTCTTTCAATTCTTTCGTCTCCACAACAAACATTCTGTAGGGGGTTTTCGAGATAGGTTAGGTGCCTAATACAACATCAATAATAAACTCTATTTCTCTATCAGTCAACTCTCCTGGCAATTCATTTGGGAATACATCCGAAAAATCTCTAACAAAAGGGATACTCTATATTTCAACATTCATAGATTACTCAGTCAATATGCTACACAGGTAACCCTGACACCCCTTCCTAAGTAGTTTACATACTTGCACTGCTCAAATTAGGTGGAAGCACTACACCATTACCAACAAACACAAACTCATCATGTCTTGGCAGTCTAAACAAAACCCGTTTTGTTACATAGTCAATAGTAGCACAGTACTTAGACAACCAGTCCATTTCCAAAATTATATCAAAATGTCTAATGTCCATAGGTAACAAATCCACATATAAAGTAGCACCGCCAATACGCATATTACATATACGATACATAGGTGTACAAAACACAGATTCCCCAGATGGAGCAGATATACATAGTAGATATGGCAATGACTTTAGGGGTCTATTCAATCTAGATGCAAATGTAATGGACACAAAAGAATGTGTGGATCCGGAATCAATCAACACAAAAGTATCTTGATTACATATAGAGATAGTACTTGAGACAACATCTTCAGTATTCTATGTGTCACCTAGGACGAGTGCAAAGACTCTCCTTTGTCTCATTGTGTCTCTGGTGGTAGCAGGCCTTGTGGTATTCCTCGGCTTTGAGATGGATCCGGCGAACTAGCAGTCAGTTTTCCACTTCTTTGTTGCTTAGTTTGGGTACAATCTCATGCCATATGTCCCATTTTACCACATTTACAAGAAAAGTAACTTATGGTGACGAAAAGTTGTGAAGAAAATAAATTTCGTCACTAAATAAGAATAATTCGTGACGAATTATAAAAATTTGTCACATATAATAAAAAAGTAAAAATAATAGGTGTCGAAATTTATTTTCGTCAATAAATACTTCTTTTTAGGTGAGGAAAAATTAAATTTCGTCACCAAAGATTTTCCCTCTAATTTTTTTGGGTGGCACCAAAATTTTGAGACTTTTGGTGAGGAAAATTTTTGTCACCAGTTATAAAATTATTAGTGAGAAATATATTTTCACCACTAATAATTTTTAATATTTTTGAGATTTTTTTTTGTCACCAATTATAAAATTATTAGTGAGAAATATATTTTCGCCACTAATAATTTTTAATATTTTTGTGATTTTTTGGTGAGGAATTAATGTTGTCACCAATTTTGGTGGGAAAAATTTTGAGTATTGAGCAGCATTGAAAAAATAGGGTTCTAGTTTTTTTTTTTTTTCCCCCTTTTCTGTTTATTATCTCCTTTTCCATTTATCATCTCTACATCTTTCTCTCAAAACACACGCACCTAATACTCTCTGTCATCGCTCTTTGCCCTCGCTACTCCCCCTTTAGCGCCTGCACTACCGTCGGCCCTTGTTGTCTTTCTACGCTGCGGCTGACATTGCATCTCTGAGCAAGCGTATTGTTCTCTCTCTACACTGGACTTGTATAAATAGGGCTCCACTCTCTGCATCAAACCCAGGTTATTTTTCTCTATTTTTTCTTGTATTCCATCAATTTGATTGAGCTATTGTAGAATTTTTATGGCTTTTCAATCTTCACAATTTTTTTAGCTTCTAATACGGCTTTATTGTTGATATCTTAAATAAATTTTGAATTGTTTTCTTTATTGAGCGATTTAAAAGCTTTGATTTATCATATGGGTTTTCAAGTTTCATATATTTTTTGGAATTTTTTCAGTAGTTGATGTATTTAGTTAGCCATTAATGCTCTGCTCAAGGATTAGATTTCTAAACTAGGGTTTCGATTTTGGTGATTTGTGCAATTTGATTCCTTCTAGTCTACCGCCTAAAGATGGTATTTTTATTTTGTTATTATTCTACTTTGGGTCTATCAAAATTATTTGGGCGAAAAGGACATTTATTTTAATTATTCATTTGGATATTAAGTTATTTCTAGCGAGATTATTTCTAAGATCAATGAGTTTGGACAGTGATATTCTGATTAATGATATTGATAATGAAGCTGTAACACACTAACACTGTTACATTATTGTTTAGTTGATAGCAAAAAGCAATTCTGGATGTTAGAAATACTTTATGTTTGCCTTACAAACAAATCAGATGGCATGGAATAACTCTATGTTCAACAAACCAAATGGCATGGAATAACTCTTTTAAAAATAAATCAAAAATAATAAAATTAAATAACAATTTCTAAAACAAAACAAAATACAAAATTAAGAATCTAAATGATAGAATCTACTCAAAAAGTACCTTACATCACAACAAAGTGATAAGTTTGATACTTGGGCGGTTTTCTATCAAAGATGGGCCTTTTAAAACTAATCCACCAATATTAATCTAGATAACTATTTACCGTTCTATTATCTTATGATCCAAATAGACTAATTAAGTTGTCTTCATTTAGTAATGCTCTCCATTATGGTGTTTTTGAAATGTATCTTTATCTTGATGGTATTGTAGCAGAGGTTGGTTAGAGATTTTTACAAAATCCTCAATCAAGTGAGTACTGAAGAAATCTCAGATGACCTGAAGTTGTCGAAGTCATTTTTGAGCAACAATTGCTATTTTATTTGAGCAACAATTTCGTAAATATATAAAAACTTTGGTTTTACTTTATTTGATTTAAGAAAGTGAAAGACATTGTTCTTATGAGTACAATGAAACAAAAATGAAGGAAAATGATGAAGATTTGAAGAAAAGAAGCTAGAGAGAGAGAGTCCAATTTTGCTCTAGTTTTCATTCTGTTCTTTGAAGAAGAAGGCATAAGTTTTATCCTGTGTGGGTGTGTTTTTTATACAACCTAGTTAATTATTCAGTGTGGTTGTGTCCTAGGATGGTTTTTACATCCTACTGAATTAGTCATTTAGTGAGGTTGAGTCTAAAATTATTTATTACATCCTAATTGTTTTGAGACAATTGGATGGTTAATTTTATATCAGAAATTATCTTTTTGTTTATATATTGAAATTGATTTTGCCTATTTGATTCTTGCATAAAAAATTTGTGAGATTTCAGTTTGTGAAATCTAGTTATAGCAGATTTTTGTGGGCCTGAGTTGTAGCAGATTATTTAAAATAAAATAATAAAAAAATTGAAGGTAAAAGAAATTTATTTTCTTTTGGTGGGAGTATATTTTAATATACTAAAATAATTTTTTATTCAAAAAAATAAATTATTGAATCAAAGGCATCTCTGTCAACACTAAGAATCATGAGAAAATTAACATTCAGGTTATTGAACATTTACTGTATTTATTATGTGCTCCATCACCATCAAAAATTTTTATTTGGTTTTATCTGTTTTTTGTGAGAATTAGCAATGTGCAAGTTTTCCTATTTCTAACCAGCTAGAGTTATACCCCCCAAATAATGTTTACTTGAAAATTATACCTCAACAGTTTGTCATTTTCATATTTTTTAATTACTTAAAAAGTCCTAGTGTATATGCAAGATATTTCTGTATGCATATTTTAGCTTTGATTTTTTCATGCTTTATTTATTATGTGCACATATCAATTAGGTTTTATTATGATAATCTTATTTTCCCCTCCCAACATAAGCATTTTGTTTCATTATGGAAAAACAGTCACTAGTAAAGGGGCTGCTAGCTGTAGTGCAGTGTACTAATAAATATGAAAAACAAATTGAGATTACTAGTGGTGGATCGTGGATGAAGGTTGAGAGTATAACATGTGGAATACCTTATGTTGTCTCTCAATTAAATATGATATATTTAGATTCTTAGAGGGAGATGAGTTTTAAATTTTACTTCCCTGCAAGGGAGAGAAAGATGAGAGGGATGAAAGGTGCTTGTCCACTAGGTGTTAGGGTCGGGTTTGGCCATGTACGGTGGATGCCTGGTGGACTGTGTCTATGAGGTTGTTGAGTCACCCAACCTTGGTGTTTGGGGAAGTGGTTGCTGGGTTTTGTTTTAGAGGTGGTTGATAGCCATGGTGGCCTATGAGGCTATTTGTCAGTGGTGGCATGTGAGGCTGATTAGTTTGTCTCAAACATGTCCTGTGATTCTCTCTAGTTCTTGTTGCCATTAGTACTAGTGATACATGGTATTTCTGTAATCTTTTGGCATCTTTTGTTATCCGTGTTGCTTATCATCAAAGGATCACCTTAACTCTTTGAAGTTTTGGATTGTTATATGCATTTCTACTAAATTCGTTTATAAAATAAAATTATTTATATATGAGTTTAGATGTAATTGATAATATATTAATGTTTTCCTTATTTATTTTCTTCGCAGATTGGTTTTTGATGACGTTTAGAAGCATACTTGCAAATCAAGATTAAGTTTGAATTTTTTTTTTCTTGTAAACTGATACTTAGTTCTAGTTGCAAATCAAGATTGAGTGTTTATTTTTTATTTTATTTTTAAGATTCCACGTTAGTTCATTTTGAGATTTGCTATGATGTTTTTTTATTTTTTTTTATTTTTATGCTTAATGGAATATTATTAAATTTGTTTGATGGATATATTTTGATTTATAATATAAATTATTTAGTGAATTTTTTGTGTGGAGTGGTGTATAATAGCTAGTGGATTTCTTAGCACATTTAAAAGGCTATTGTGATATAAGCAGGGATATTTACGAAATAATAATTTAAATTGAAATATAAAATATAGAACAAGTTTAGTGACGAATTTTTTGTCATCTGTACTTGTTAGTTTGACAAAATGATTATTCGTCGCTAATAAATATTTTTTGTGACAAAATTTATCACAACTTATATATGAAAGTTTTCATTGATTTTGTTATTTGGTGACTAAAAATTTCGTCATGTCTATATATTTTTGTCACGAAATATATTTCGTCACCCATATCTGACTTTTGGAGACGAAAAATTTCGTCAACTTTACATCTTACCGTGACGAAATTATTTCCTCATCAATGATCAACATGTGTGACAAATTTATTCGTCAACTAAAGTTATATATACAGTACTGAATAACTATTTGGTGACAAAAATGACAGTTTTTGGTGATAAAATGTTGTTTTATTGGTGACAAAAAATTTCGTCATCAAAATAATTTTATTGGTGACGAAATTATTTTTCCTCACGGTGATTTTTAGTGACAAACATTCAATGACGAAACCAATGACAAAAATATTTCCTCACAAATATCTATAGTGACGAAATTAGCTCTTTGGAGACAAAAAATTTTCGTCATTCAAGACCCAACTTGTTGTAGTGTTTGAAGCAAGCCCCAAAAATACAGTAGCAAACCCCACGTTGTTTTTTTCTGCACTGATTACATGTTGGCGTTGTATCTCTAGTAGAGCCCAAAGTGCTCGAGGATCCTGTATTCTACTTTTTCAGCAACCCCTTCTTTGAGAATGGCCATGTTAGTTTCTGACATTAAAACCCGATCCAATACATCAACATAAGCAGGTAGTTTTAGCACATTGGCTCTTTCCTAAATATCATTATGGGTACCACCTCGAATTTTCTTGCCTTTTTATAGTCGGAGTCGACCATATGCGATGTAAATTGAGCCAATTCAGTAAACTTTGCTTCGTACTCAGCCACAGTTAGGTTGCCTTGTATTTTTTGTGCTTTGAGACATGGAAATACTTCAAATAGCTTTTCTATGCTAAGGACCCAAGCCTCAGTCTTCAATGGATCCACTCCCCTGTGAAATGTTGGCGGTTTCCTCTTCTTAAACTCCTTGGCAAGAGCTATTATTCGATCATCATTTTGCAAATCTTGTACAGGTTGTACCGGGAGTAGGGGTGGGGGTTGTTCCCAATGTTGTTGCCATTGTTGTTGTTGCCTCAATGTTTCTACCATATCCTAGATCAACCTTTCCATTCTATTCAGTCTAGTAGTAAAGGATTCCTCTATCTCTTCGGCTCTTGTTCTTACTATTATTTGATGAAACTTGCATTATATTGCATACAAAAACAATGTACAAAATATCCATAAACAGAAAGAGCACGCAAATACAAATAGGCAATAATTCATATATCACGTAGTCACATATTTCAGAACACTTTAACATATTCTTAATGCATTCAAGCACATATTTACCATACGAATGCAACTTAAGTCTTTTTTAGACACTCAATTGCTCATTTGGACAAATATGTGAATTATTACTCGTGCTCTGATACTACTTTGTCATGACCCGAACCTGCCCCTATAGATTAGGATCATAGCCAGCCAGTAATCACTGGATTACCTACGACCTCTGACAGAAATCAACTCATGATTAATAATAGGAGGCAAAAAACGGAAGCAAAACACAAAGATTGTCCAATGAGCTTGTGCATAAATGGCATCGAACAAAAACGTTTTACTCATATTTATAATAACTCACACATTCATACAAAATAATATCATACATGTCCAGGAACAGTCATCACATAGTCTTCCAAGTCAAAAACTTATATACATAAAGGGTCAAACGTTACCAACAAAAGCAACCCAAGGCCAAACAAAAGATTAAGAATAAAGCCTCTTCCGTGAGGCATCCCGGGTTAACTTCTCAAAACTTGGTTTTCTCACATATCACTGGGGCTGGGGCTGGCGCTGGACATCCCGCTGCTCACCTACATACATATAAATAAAGAGTGAGCTAACGCCCAGTGAATAATGTTAGAGTCAAGAGGTTAATAAATGAGATTCGTATTTAATAAATCATACTTGTACTTAATATATGTAGAACACACTTCCCATTCACAACATACTTAAACAAATCATAACGAAACGACCTCAGGTCCAATCCATTATACTTAGTACATGGCAAATAGACGAAATGACCTTAGGTCCAAACATTTTTCATAACTGATCATAACATATATACTAAACGACCTCGAGTCCATCATTTTCATATTCTTATTCATGCGCATATTCAAATTCAAGATCATGTTCACATGTAATGAATCCATGAACAATTGACCATCTGGTCCTTCACATCGTATGTACAAAACGACCTTAGGTCCATCATTTCCAAATTCACATTTATGCGCGTATTGATAATCATGATCATGTTCACATTCATATTCACATTCAAAACAACCTTTGGTCCAATCAATTGCTTATTCAAAATGACTTTTGGTCCATTTAATGATCACACAAAATGACCTTTGGTCCAATTCATATGTAAGTTGACCTTAGTTCTATCTTGTCAAACATTCTAAACGGCCTTAGGTCCATTCCGTGTTTTTGTCAAAGATACCAAATGGCCATGGGCCCATGTCATATTCTCATCAAACATACCAAACGGCCTTGGGCCTATTTCGCATTCGTACATATCAATCATGCATTCGTACCTATCAATCACTTTACGGATTCTTTTACAAATCAAACAGATAGAATACCAATTCACAGTACAAATTCATGAGTTCAGAAAATTTACCACAAAGGTAGTATTTAGAAAGTAACATACATGAAAATATATTTACTAAGATATTGCTCACAGTGTCCAGTCGGCTAATTCGTCCTCAGAATTGACCCTACATAATTCGTAACACATACAAAAATGGGTTACAATACAATTCAATCCGTTCTCAAATTCATTTATCTTTCTTAGGCTTTTTTCTAACTCTTTAGTTCATTTAGGATGCTCAATGTATGCCTAAAAATGCTTAGAAATGAAAAAGAACAGAAATCGGTACATAAAACAACTTTTTAAAATTTCCTGGAATTGGGCACTTCGCTCAAGCGCAACATTAGTTGCTCGAGTGAACCCCTTGGTCTACAAAAGTACTGGATGATTCATTTTTACGCTTGAACCATCTTTCTAATCACTCGAGTCAAGGCTCAAAATGTAAGGTGGTCGCTCGAGCCAACCCCCAATGTCTGCAAAAGTACTAAGAGCTCGAAAAGAGAGAGAGAGTCTAATTTTGCTCTAGTTTTCATTCTGTTCTTTGAAGAAGAAGACATAAGTTTTATCCTGTGTGAGTGTGTTTTTTGTACAACCTAGTTAATTATTCAGTGTGGTTGTGTCCTAGGATGGTTTTTACATCCTACTGAATTAGTCATTTAGTGGGGTTGAGGCTAAAATTATTTATTACATCCTAATTGTTTTGAGACAATTGGATGGTTAATTTTATATCAGAAATTATCTTTTTGTTTATATATTGAAATTGATTTTGCCTATTTGATTCTTGCATAAAAAATTTGTGAGATTTCAGTTTGTGAAATCTAGTTATAGCAGATTTTTATGGGCCTGAGTTGTAGCAGATTATTTAAAATAAAATAAAATAAAAATTGAAGGTAAAAGAAATTTATTTTCTTTTGGTGGGAGTATATCTTAATATACTAAAATAATTTTTTATTCAAAAAAATAAATTATTGAATCAAAGGCATCTCTGTCGACACTAAGAATCATGCGAAAATTAACATTCAGGTTATTGAACATTTACTATATTTATTATGTGCTCCATCACCATCAAAATTTTTTATTTGGTTTTATCTGTTTTTTGTGAGAATTAGCAATGTACAAGTTTTCCTATTTCTAACCAGCTAGAGTTATACCCCCCAAATAATGTTTACTTGAAAATTATACCTCAACAGTTCATTTTCACATTTTTTAATTACTTAAAAAGTCCTAGTGTATATGCAAGATATTTCTATATGCATATTTTAGCTTTGATTTTTTCATGCTTTATTTATTATGTGCACATATCAATCAGGTTTTATTATGATAATCTTATTTTCCCCTCCCAACATAAGCATTTTGTTTCATTATGGAAAAACAGTCACTAGTAAAGGGGCTGCTAGCTGTAGTGCAGTGTACTAATAAATATGAAAAACAAATTGAGATTACTAGTGGTGGATCGTGGATGAAGGTTGAGAGTATAACATGTGGAATACCTTATGTTGTCTCTCAATTAAATATGATATATTTAGATTCTTAGAGGGAGATGAGTTTTAAATTTTACTTCCCTGCAAGGGAGAGAAAGATGAGAGGGATGAAAGGTGCTTGTCCACTAGGAGTTGGGGTCGGGTTTGGCCATGTACGGTGGATGCTTGGTGGACTGTGTCTATGAGGTTGTTGAGTCACCCAACCTTGGTGTTTGGGGAAGTGGTTGCTGGGTTTTGTTTTAGAGGTGGTTGATAGCCATGGTGGCCCATGAGGCTATTTGTCAGTGGTGGCATGTGAGGCTGATTAGTTTGTCTCAAACATGTCCTGTGATTCTCTCTAGCTAGTTCTTGTTGCCATTAGTACTAGTGATACATGGTATTTCTGTAATCTTTTGGCATCTTTTGTTATCCGTGTTGCTTATCATCAAAGGATCACCTTAACTCTTTGAAGTTTTGGATTGTTATATGCATTTCTACTAAATTCGTTTATAAAATAAAATTATTTATATATGAATTTAGATGTAATTGATAATATATTAATGTTTTCCTTATTTATTTTCTTCGCAGATTGGTTTTTGATGACGTTTAGAAGCATACTTGCAAATCAAGATTAAGTTTGAATTTTTTTTTCTTCTTGTAAACTGATACTTAGTTCTAGTTGCAAATCAAGATTGAGTGTTTATTTTTTATTTTTTTGTAGATTCCACGTTAGTTCATTTTGAGATTTGCTATGATGTTTTTTTATTTTTTTTTATTTTTATACTTAATGGAATATTATTAAATTTGTTTGATGGATATATTTTGATTTATAATATAAATTGTTTAGTGAATTTTTTGTGTGGAGTGGTATATAATAGCTAGTGGATTTCTTAGCACATTTAAAAAACTATTGTGATATAAGCAGGGATATTTACGAAATAATAATTTAATTGAAATATAAAATATAGAACAAGTTTAGTGACAAATTTTTCGTCATCTATACTTGTTAGTTTGACAAAATGATTATTCGTCGCTAATAAATATTTTTTGTGACAAAATTTATCACAACTTATATATAAAATTTTTCATTGATTTTGTTATTTGGTGACTAAAAATTTCGTCATGTCTATATATTTTTGTCACAAAATATATTTCGTCACCCATATCTGACTTTTGGAGACGAAAAATTTCGTCAACTTTACATCTTACCGTGACGAAATTATTTCCTCATCAATGATCAACATGTGTGACAAATTTATTTGTCAACTAAAGTTATATATACAGTACTGAATAACTATTTGGTGACAAAAATGACAGTTTTTTGTGATAAAATGTTGGTTTATTGGTGACAAAAAATTTCGTCATCAAAATAATTTTATTGGTGACGAAATTATTTTTCCTCACGGTGATTTTTAGTGACAAACATTCAATGACGAAACCAATGACGAAAATATTTCCTCACAAATATCTATAGTGACGAAATTAGCTCTTTCGAGACAAAAAATTTTCGTCATTCAAGACCCAACTTGTTGTAGTGTTTGAAGCAAGCCCCAAAAATACAGTAGCAAACCCTATGTTGTTTTTTTCCACACTGATTACATGTTGGCGTTGTATCTCTAGTGGAGCCCAAAGTGCTCGAGGATCCTGTATTCTACTTTTTCAGCAACCCCTTCTTTGAGAATGGCCATGTTAGTTTCTAACATTAAAACCTGATCCAATACATTAACATAAGTAGGTAGTTTTAGCACATTGGCTCTTTCCTAAATATCATTACGGGTACCGCCTCGAATTTTCTTGCCTTTTTATAGTCGGAGTCGACCATATGCGATGTAAACTGAGCCAATTCAGTAAACTTTGCTTCGTACTCAGCCACAGTCAGGTTGCCTTGTATTTTTTGTGCTTTGAGACATGGAAATACTTCAAATAGCTTTTCTATGCTAAGGACCCAAGCCTCAGTCTTCAATGGATCCACTCCCCTGTGAAATGTTGGCGGTTTCATCTTCTTAAACTCCTTGGTAAGAGCTATTATTCGATCATCATTTTGCAAATCTTGTACAGGTTGTACCGGGAGTAGGGGTGGGGGTTGTTCCCAATGTTGTTGCCATTGTTGTTGTTGCCTCAATGTTTCTACCATATCCTAGATCAACCTTTCCATTCTATTCAGTCTAGTAGTAAAGGATTCCTCTATCTCTTCGGCTCTTGTTCTTACTATTATTTGATGAAACTTGCATTATATTGCATACAAAAACAATGTACAAAATATCCATAAACAAAAAGAGCACGCAGATACAAATAGGCAATAATTCATATATCACGTAGTCACATATTTCAGAACACTTTAACATATTCTTAATGCATTCAAGCACATATTTACCATACGAATGCAACTTAAGTCTTTTTTAGACACTATATTGCTCATTTGGACAAATATGTGAATTATTACTCGTGCTCTGATACTACTTTGTTATGACCCGAACCTGCCCCTATAGATTAGGATCATAACCAGCCAGTAATCACCGGATTACCTACGACCTCTGACAGAAATCAACTCATGATTAATAATAGGAGGCAAAAAACGGAAGCAAAACACAAAGATTGTCCAATGAGCTTGTGCATAAATGGCATCGAACAAAAACGTTTTACTCATATTTATAATAACTCACACATTCATACAAAATAATATCATACATGTCCAGGAACAGTCATCACATAGTCTTCCAAGTCAAAAACTTATATACATAAAGGGTCAAACGTTACCAACAAAAGCAACCCAAGGCCAAACAAAAGATTAAGAATAAAGCCTTTTCCGCGAGGCATCTCGGGTTAACTTCTCGAAACTTGGTTTTCTCACATATCACTGGGGCTGGGGCTGGCGCTGGACATCCCGCTGCTCACCTACATACATATAAATAAAGAGTGAGCTAACGCCCAGTGAATAATATTAGAGTCAAGAGGTTAATAAATGAGATTCGTATTTAATAAATCATACTTGTACTTAATATATGTAGAACACACTTCCCATTCACAACATACTTAAACAAATCATAACGAAACGACCTCAGGTCCAATCCATTATACTTAGTACATGGCAAATAGACGAAATGACCTTAGGTCCAAACATTTTTCATAACTGATCATAACATATATACTAAACGACCTCGAGTCCATCATTTTCATATTCTTATTCATGCGCATATTCAAATTCAAGATCATGTTCACATGTAATGAATCCATGAACAATTGACCATCTGGTCCTTCACATCGTATGTACAAAACGACCTTAGGTCCATCATTTCCAAATTCACATTTATGCGCGTATTGATAATCATGATCATGTTCACATTCATATTCACATTCAAAACAACCTTTGGTCCAATCAATTGCTTATTCAAAATGACTTTTGGTCCATTTAATGATCACACAAAATGACCTTTGGTCCAATTCATATGTAAGTTGACCTTAGTTCTATCTTGTCAAACATTCTAAACGGCCTTAGGTCCATTCCGTGTTTTTGTCAAAGATACCAAATGGCCATGGGCCCATGTCATATTCTCATCAAACATACCAAACGGCCTTGGGCCTATTTCGCATTCGTACATATCAATCATGCATTCGTACCTATCAATCACTTTACGGATTCTTTTACAAATCAAACAGATAGAATACCAATTCACAGTACAAATTCATGAGTTCAGAAAATTTACCACAAAGGTAGTATTTAGAAAGTAACATACATGAAAATATATTTACTAAGATATTGCTCACAGTGTCCAGTCGGCTAATTCGTCCTCAGAATTGACCCTACATAATTCGTAACACATACAAAAATGGGTTACAATACAATTCAATCCGTTCTCAAATTCATTTATCTTTCTTAGGCTTTTTTCTAACTCTTTAGTTCATTTAGGATGCTCAATGTATGCCTAAGAATGCTCAGAAATGAAAAAGAACAGAAATCAGAACATAAAACAACTTTTTAAAATTTCCTGGAATTGGGCACTTCGCTCAAGCGCAACATTAGTTGCTTGAGTGAACCCCTTGGTCTACAAAAGTACTGGATGATTCATTTTTACGCTCGAACCATCTTTCTAATCACTCGAGCCAAGGCTCAAAATGTTAGGTGGTTGCTCGAGCCAACCCCCAATGTCTGCAAAAGTACTAAGAGCTCAAAATGTACGCTCAAGCGACACTTCCATTGCTTGAGTGAAATGCTCGAATTCTGGAATTTTCAAAATGTTGTTTGAGCTTCAAACACAACTCCAAGGCTTCAAATTCATGCATGACTTACTCAAACATGCAAGATCACTTCCAAACACATATCTTTGAAGGTAGTTTCAACCCATTGTTCAAAATTCCATGAATTCATCAAAATTCAAACCACAAACTTCATGAATTCGACAAAACGAACTCAAAACTTTCATTCATGTATGATCTAGCATGATCTAGCTTAAATTCTTATTTAATCATCTTCAAAACATGAAACTAAGTCTCGTAACCCCATGATTCATGAATGCATGTGCTAAGTAACTCCCAATATAACATGATTATCATGTTTCATGCTCAAATATGAGGAATTATAACAAATTTACACATCCATGCACACATTGATCTTAATCTCCACATATTCAACTCAATTCTTGCATTTGTTTACATACTCCTTTTGAATTCACATACTTATGGACTTAAACTCATGAATTAGAGTTCAAATACTCACTTAGAGCCTTTAATCCTTCAAACTCTAGCAAATTCTTGAGCCTTGCTTTACAAATCTTCAATCTCTAAGTCAATTCCTTCAAGTATCTGCCTTACTCTCTCTAAAATGGCTCACTCTCTCTCTCTAAACTTCTCTTGGCTGATTTTTTGAGCTCAAAAATGAGCTTAAGCACCTTAATTGGCATATATATATATATATATATATATACCCTTCATTAACTTAATTCACTAATCCAAACGTAAGTTATTAATCAAGGCTTAGTTTAATTAATTTAAGGCTTTATTTAAATTGAATTAATCTAATTAATTTGATCTGAATCAAATTTTAATAAAATTTCACCGAAGGCTCTAAAAACTATGCTAATCACATTGATACAGTCAATTTTGGTTTCTATCGCCTCTACGACCCTCAATTTCAGTTTATTACAGAATACCGAATAGATTTCTCTACAATGGACAGATATGAATTCAAAAACACACATAATCACATGATTAGCATCCAAATTCACGTTAAACAGATAATCACAAGTATAATTAAGGATTAAAAGTATAACATAGAACGGGATTATCACATTACCAACCCTCAATTCCCTTCCCACACTCGCAACACCTCCTTTACCATTTCCTATCATTTTCCCCAATCACTTTCCCTTCCCAACAATAGTTCTAAAAACCGGCCGATACGCTTGTAGACACCCCATTTTGACCGCCCTTAAGACTTGGACACCTCATTCCAAACACTCAATGATGAAATATTATGCTGTGCAAATCGTTCGAATCTTCAACAAAAGAATTCAATTTTGAGCTTACAATCCCAACCTTACACCCCATTTTTACCAAAATGTTTTAAACCCTTAAAAATCATCTTTTCAAACTTTTGACCTAGTCGTGGGTATTTTGGATCCGGCCAGGTCTCCCTAGCAGCCAGACCAAAATTGGACCAGGCAGGCCACTTTGTGGGTCGACCGTACATCCTCATGGTCGGTCGGCTATGTTCAGCGTAGTAGATATTTTGTGACAGTTGTACCTACTCCCATGCACATGCTTGGACCAGCTGTCCCTTTTACAGTTATTTTCGACGTGAGAAGCCTTTTGTCTATAAATACAAGACCCCCCCTCGTGGTTTGGAGTTAGAAAATTTTGCCAAATGGCCATAGCTTGCCCAACACACTTCTTTCCACTCTTGCAATCTACATATACTATACATACACATTATAAACTTAAAATTGAAGCTTTTGCTGAGGTTCTTGACGATAATTTTAGCTCCTTGAGAGTGCTTGGTTTTTGATTTGTTAATTAAGAAACTTTTCATCTTTTTCAAGAGGTGAACTTTGAGTTATTTTACCATCTTTTCTCTCTCTCTCTCTCTCTCTCTCTCTCTCTCTCTCTTTTCTTTGCTTTTTCATACTAATTTCAAAGCTATTTTAAGCTTAAAAATGTGATTAAAACTTGGTTACAAATAAGTGAGCTAGCCACCCTTTCATTAGCTAGCTCACTAGTTGTGCACCCCTTTGTTTTTCTTCCATTTTTTTTTGCTTTCTTTTCACTTTATTTGGTAAATTTCAGTAGCTTTTAGTCACTATTTTTGGGTTGTTTTTGTGTGTTATGAATTGAATATGGGCTTACAAAAGGGTCCTAGTCCTCCTCACTACTTATGCTCTTACTTATCATGCTTTAAATATCACATTTGTATTGTTGTAAGTCCTCTCAGATTTGGTGTGTTTAGGATATAGCAATCGATCTTTTGAGTTGATCATTTTTAGCTTTCATTATATCTCTTGGAACCTTGTGGTCATGGGACGATTAGAACTTAGGCTTAGGTAATAGCTTTCGTGTTCAAAGTGTTGAAAAACTCCCTTATTGATCATTTTCGACACATGGAAATGAATGTCTCATCCTTGTTCCATGAAAAGAGGAGTTGTCAACAACTTTGGCAAGTTGTGTGTTTAATCTTTGATAGATAGCTTGCTTTTTGTCTTTTTTTGTTACTTGCTTTGATACTCTAAGAGAGCTCTTTCTTGAGAAATGTTGAAAACACTTTCCTAGTTCCAATTTGTAGCATGAAAATGGATATTTCATCCTTATTTCATAAGTAGGGAGATGAGTTGACAACACTTTTTGAGTTGCTACTTTTGTTCCTCTTTGGTTTCTCTATGATCATCATGTACTATCTTGTGACTTGATGATTTTAAGCATGCCTACCTCTTCCTTGACCAATTTCATGATGGGAATGAGGTAAGAAGAATAGTTTTGTTTTGTGTTTAGTTAAGTCTTTTCCTTTTGCATTCAAAGTTCAACAGCAAACTTGCTATGGTTGATGATTTGGGAAGCAAGCCTACTCTCTCCTTGAAAGTCCTCATGTCAAGAGTGAGCAAGAAGGATGAACAGCTCTTGGAAACCCTCTGTTTTGTTGTGTTCCAATTCTACTGCAGCAGGGTATTCTCCAAAAACAATGGTCGGCCAGCTACAATCTCATACATCGGACTAGTTCAATAGGCGGACCACTTTATTCAGCAAAACAAAACTAGCACGGCCATTTTTCATTGGATCCGGCCGGGCCTCAAAGTGTACAAAACAGAAAACTGCTGTCAGTAGAACAGAGCAGATCCTGAGGCCAAAACAAAACAATTTCCTGACTGCAAACAGAGCAGATTCTGGCAGCAAACAGAAAGGTTTTCGGAGGATATTCTTGGATGTGCGCATGCAATTCCCCGCCTTTGTTTAATCCTTTTAGATTAGTTTTTGTAATTAATTCATTCGAACTTGTAATAATTAATTCATTTAGTTTATTCAATTGTGTTGTAATAATTAGTTAATTAGGACATTCGTTCGAACCCTCTTGTGCCAAGGAAAACTTGTAATATTTGTATGTCTTCCAACCCCCATTTCTTTCTCCCTTTTACTTAAATGTTTACCGTAGTAGTATCATGTTTTGGTTTCATATCATTGCCATGCGTTCTATCCATTTTTGCGTGCATTAAGTTCAATTCATCATTCTAATATCATTGTTATTTCCTACTTGCTTGAATATGTGCATTGCGCATGCTTTGAGTTGATCCATATGATATGTTAAAAAAGCCGAACTTAGTGGTTGCATTTTATATGTGTTGCATTAGTCACTTTGCATATTTAGGAACATGCATTTTTCTAATTATTTTCTTCTCTTTGGCTTGTCTCGGTTGAGTATTAGGTGAGCATTTTTGCTTTAGCATATCACATATGTGTTTGTGTTGCCATATCAAGCATATTACCATGAGGCTAAGTGCTTATTTGAAATATCTCTTTGAATTCTTGTGGATGAAGACTATTTCGCTTAAGTTGAGATGATCTCGATAAATGTACATACAAGCTTACTTATTAAGTAGCACACATTCAAAACTTTTTTCAAACAAACATAAAACCAAAGCATTCCAAAGTGGGTGACTTAGTCTATACTTGTGTGCTTCACATAGTAATGTTAGCATTAGTAATCAGAACAAGAGCATATAATGTTGATAAAAATCACATCATAATTAGTTGAGGTCGATCCTTGATTGGGTGAGTGGGGTGCTCAATTCATGACATTCCCCTCTCATATCTAAGTTCCCTCGCCGAGACACTTTGGTTATGACAGATAGTTAGCCTTTGGCACGAGTCACAGGTTTCCTAAATTTCCTAAAAGCATATTTAGGTGGCGACTCTAAAATCAAGAAATGCAGTCCATTTTTGACATTTTTGTTTGTAAATAGATTTCCCAAAGATTTTTCGGATTTGGACTTTTATTTGTATTTTTTCTGTTTTACATTGCACTTGTGAAACTAGATTCAGAATCATGGGAGTCCAAACTATAGGGCTATCGTATTCGAGGAGACTAAACCCTTCCGAGGAGCACGAGAAACGAGCTACAACGCTACGTACCGGTTGGTTCGTATCGAAAAAATAGAGCAATGCAACGGATACATGCCGGTATAGCGCTGAGATCAAAAATCACAGGAGAATCGGCCTAGTCCCGATATGTAGCGGTCTGCTCCATTACAAAAGTCGTTACACAAACTGCAACGGACCGATACTCACCGATTCAAACCGGTACGGGAAAGAAAAAGCTAAAAAACCTGTGAAATGATTTTTAAAATTTCACCATCACGTCTCCCGATACCCAATACATATCAACCGATACTACCGATACCAATACTCTGCGATCGATACCGTTACGTTACCCGATACCGCGATTTAGAACCATGTTCCCAACTCCCTTCTCCTACTACCCTTCCATCCTAAAACCACCATAGCTCCTCCTACACCATTCTTCTTCTTCTTCTTCTTTTTCTTCTTCTTCTTCTTCTTCCCTCCGAAATCGAACCCTCTAAAATCCTAGATCTTCTTATTCTTCTTCCATTCCGCTCTAAAACCCTAGATTTAAAGTTAGGAAGAATGGAGGAATTATTGCAGTGTTAAAGATTGGCTCTCGGTGGTGGTAGTGGATCTGTGGCTTTAGGGTTTTGGAAAGAGAGTTAGGAACGATGGTTGTTAGGAAACGAGGCTGGAATGGTTGCTAATGAGAAAGGGAGTGAAGTTGTAGAGGGAGTGGTTGTGTGGCGACGAGTTAGAGAATGAGGCAATGAATAAGGCAAGGGAGATAGGGATGAAGGAAGCGACTTTAGCTCCGTTGCCGGCCGTAATGGATGGCAACTTTAGGGTTAGGCTTAGTGGAAGAATGATGAAGGTGATGATATTTTAAAATTTTGATGGTGTGAATTGAGAAAAAAAATTAAAATAATAAAAATTGTATGCTATTAAGTAATGGTGTGGGATGCGAGAAATGATGGTATGTAAATAGACTTTCCCTAGTGTTGTATGAGAATTATTCATAGTTTGCGAAAGGGGCTATCTAGGCCTACCACATATCTTGTTTTAATATTTCAAATCGTTAATTTTATTGTGTCCTTGGTGTATATCATCTTGGGAAAAAAAATCAATCGATCTAATAATCATAATATATTTAATTTATCACATCTGTCTCAAAAAAATAGATGCCACGTGTGTTTTTTTTAAATAAATCATTTTTATCTTTATTTTTTGTGGTAAGAAACATGATAAATTTAATACGGAAAAAAATTCAAAATTGTATTTTAAATTAAGTACATATGCAACAAAAATTATTAATAATTAATTATTTATTTTTATTAAAAATACACTTATTAGATTTATGTGGTTTAAGTTTTTTAAATTATTTTTGAGTTTTTGTTTTTGTTTAATTTTCAATAAACTCTATTTTTCATATTTCAGTCAAATGCACCTACATAAGATATAGATATTTATCATTAAAAAAAAAATTACTAAAAACAAAACACTACAAAAATGTGCCCTTTTTTTTTTGACATTTTCATTTTTAGAGATTTTTTTTTTTTTTTCCAGTTTTCTTCACAAATTTTACTTTTTAGGTGCATTTAGGATTATTAGGTTATCATTATCAGTTCAATCTAATTTTTTTTTCTCCATGAATGATATATATGAAGAGAACAGTTCAAATTGACCTAATTTTTTTAAGTAAGAAACATGATAAATTGAATATGCTACGATTATCAGATCGATTAAATTTTTTTTTTCCATAGATGATATATACAAAGAAAATAGTTCATACGACTTAATTTTTTTTTTTTTTTTTTTTTTTTTTTTTTTGTATGATATACACAAAGTGAACAGTTTAAATCATAAAAAAAAAAATATCTCTAAACTTTCTACATAAAACTTTTGAAAATAAAAAACCTTAACAATAATAGAAATATATAAAAAGTTCTCGATATTAGCAATAAACAATAAGTAGTTTCATTGAGTGGAACTCAAAAATTCGAGAATATATGAGAATATATGAGAGAGAATCAAATAATCAAGACAGGTTGAATGGAAATCAAATAAATAAGAATCAAATAACTAAAAAAACTTTGGTGTGGAATCAAACAACAAAGAATCCAAAGTACCTATAAATCAAACAACGCACCACAAGAAATTTACAGAAATAATCTTAGAATTACAACAATTTACAGATGACAGAAAACAACTTAACAATCGATCAAAGTATTAAAAAGAAAAAGAGTAATGCTAAGGATATTAAAATTTGTACCAATTGTCTCATATAGGGTGAGTCACACATAAGTGTAAATTTTACATTTATGTAAGACATTTGATAAAATATTTGATAAAAATTTTGAGACCTTTAACATTTTTCAAAGAAAAAAATAATATTAAAAATACTAAAATTTCTACCAAATATTTCACATAAAATCCAACAAAAGTGTGGTGTCCACGTCCATTGTCTACACAAGTGTTGATCCTGTCTTTTATGAGTGTCAACATTGTCTTCAAATGTCAATCCAACGGGCAGATAACAGCTAAAAAATAGGCATTGGCTTCCCCCCACCCCAGTTTAGATTGGAGGGTACTGTTGAATCCTTGGAAACCTATCACGGGTTCCATTTTGATAATTCGAGCCGTTTAATGTATAAAACTCGTCGAGTATTATATATTTATAAAAAATCACATTAATCGGATATCGATAGCTAAGTGATCAAATCAATTTTGTATATAAAAAAAATGGACGGTTAATAAATAAACCGTTGACAGAAAACTAATCCGATGAGATAGCTATCGATATCCGATCAACATGATTTTTTACAAGTATATAGTACTCAATGAGTTCTACACGTTGAACAGTTCAAATTAGCGAAATGAGACCCGTGATGAGCCTCTACAAGTCCAATAGAAACCTCCAATTGGGACTAGAGAGAAGCCCGCCCAAAAAAATCAATGTGTTGAGTTTGAGTTTTTTGGATTATGTTTTTTAAAAATTAAGTTTTACTACAAGAATTTTCACTTTTGGCAACTAAAAATTTAGTCGCCAAAGGTAGGTTTTTAGTCGCCTATAGTCTTTAGCAATTAAATTTTTTGGTCGGGAAATTAGTAGCCGAAGAGTAGTCGGGAAAGCTAATTGGCGACTAAACTTAATTTAGCCGCCAAATGTATTCATTTGCCAAATAAATATTTAGTCGCCAATAGGTTGGAAAATTAATTAAATAATATATTTTTGCCGACCATTTTTTTTGTCACCAAAAGCCAATTATTTAGTCGCGCAAAAATTTTTAGCTACTAAATTTTTTAGTCGCCGAAAGCAAATATTAGTGTTCTGGCTACTAAAATTTTAGTCGGCAAATACTACTTCTTTTGGCTACTAAAAATTTAGTTGCCTAAACTTCCACATTTTTCGCTACTAAAAATTTAGTCGCCTACTCTCGCACATTTTTTGCTACTAAATTTTTAGTCGCCAAAAGTATTTTTATTCTTCCACTTTTGTTTTTAGCTACAAAATATTTTAGTCCCCAAATGTTTGATTTTCTTTTGACTACAAAACTTTTAGTAGCCAAAGGTTTGATTTTCTTTTGACTACAAAACATTTAGTAGCCAAATGGTTCTTTTTCTTTTGCCTATAAAAAATTTAGTAGCCAAATGTTTGATTTTCTTTTGGCTACAAAACTTTTAGTAGCCAAATGTTTGTTTTTTTTTTTTTTTCCTTTTTATTGGCTACAAAACGTTTAGTCGGCAAAAACATGATATTATGTTTTATTGCAAATATTATAATTTGTCCATAACATGTCTGTATTCCATACAACCTGTAATACATATATAAATAAAATGATACATAAACTATCAATCATTGCACAATCTGCATCTGTATATAAAAAATAAATTACTTTAACTGTCCAAGTACATACAAATCAACTATTGTCCAAACTAAAATAATAATTCCATACAACATATAGAATCATACAAAAAGTAAAACCATACAACATATATGGAAGGGGTCCACTAAAATAATAATTCCATATATGGAAGGGGTCCACTAAATAATAATTATGGAAGGGGTCCACTAAAATAATAATTTCATACAACATATAGAATCATATAAAATAATGGTTTTCGTGTTTTTTTATTTTTAGTTAATATTTTTAAAATTTTAAACTTCTTTTTTTATTTTTTTAGATGCACCTTACTTAGATGTATTTAAAAAGTAAAAAATTTGTGAAAAAATATTTTAAAAAATTAATAAATACATAAAAATATAAAAAATGTATTGAATTCTCGTATTTTTTTATATTTTTGGTATTTAGTGAATTTTTAAAAGATTTTTTTTAATTTTTTTTTACTTTTTAAGTGTATTTATGTTAGTTGTGTCTAAAAAATAAAAAAATTGTTTAAAATAATAAAAAAATTTAGTAAAAACAAAAAAATAAGAAAAATAAGAAAGTAAAATTTTTTAAAAAGTGTTTTTAGAAAAATAAAACCAAGCAAGCGGAATAGTTTGTTGGTAATGGTAGAAGATAAGTTAGAACAAGATAACTTATAAGTTGATTGGTAGAAATAAATTAGAACAAGATAATGGTAGAAGATAAGTTATTGACAAGACAAATTTAAAAGTAAGGGATTGTTTGGCAACAACCTAAAAAAATATATTTACTATTTTTTTATTTTATTTGGGTCATATAATTTCTTATTTAAGTCATATTATCTCTCTATCACATTACACATCTTTTCATAAAAAATAAAAATTAAAAAAATAGTAAATAGAAATTTAGCAGTTAATTATGTTAAAATGGAAAGATACCATTGGAGTCATATTGTGCCAAAACTCACTTCCTCATTTGTCTTTTTCACTCAATACCAATTAATATATAACAAATCGATTCTCACACCCAATTCAAAAATGTTAGAAACAGCAAAAAAATTATAAATATGTAGTATTTTTATAAAATATTTATAAATTTATAAAAAAAAATTATAAGTTAGAAACAGCAAAAAAATTATAAATATGTAGTATTTTTATAAAATATTTATAAATTTATAAAAAAAAAATTATAATTTTGATTATTAAAATTGATATGCTTTTTCACCTATTTGTAAATTTTTTTGAGTCCAAGGTTCTCAATATTTTATCAATAAATCTATCAAATACTCACATAAATGTAAGTCTCACACGGTCCCACAACTATGTGAGTATTTGATAATTTTTTTGATAAAATCTTTAATATACCAAAGATGCTCCACACAAATCTTTGTATCCCGAACGTTACGCCACACAATTACTCTACACATTTACATTTGTTACTGCACACACATGGCACACATGCACTACACACACCATACACCTTGCACTTATTCATTCGGCTTCTCGCACGTTACAAGATACATATTTATTTGTATATTCTTATTTTAATTATGTAAATAATACCCTTTTATGGGTTTTATATATAGAATTTTAATTTTTTATACTAAGACCTCGTTTGGGAATAGATTTTTTTAGTAACTTTTTTATCTTTTAGTTAAAATATGATATAAAAAAAATTAGTATGTTTAGGATGATTTTTTAATTTTTTACAAAAAGATGTGTAAAAAGTAAATAGAAAAAGGAATCTTTAACTTTTTTGTATAAATTGTTAACTTCTTGATTTTTTTTAGTGACATTTTAATTTTTTAGCTAAAATCACCACTTGTTAAATGAGACATAAATTATCTTTTATCATTATTATGTCATAGAAAAGGATCATACACATTAAATTTTAAATTGTGGTTACCTAATTTTAATGTAAAATTAAGACTAATTTTATTATATTGGATGTTACAAATAAAATTAAATAAAAAAAAATATTATAAAGCACAGCTGTTTGCTAATTATTTCTACCAATTAGAGAGAGAGAGAGAGAGAGAGAGATGGATAGCAAGCAACAGAGTGTCCTAATGTTGCCATGGTTAGCTCATGGCCATTTATCACCCTTCATAGAGCTAGCCAAGAAACTCTCTCAGAGAAACTTCAATGTATACTTATGCTCTACACCTATCAATCTAAAACCCTTCAGAGGATCCATTTCTCTCAATCTCTCAGCATCCCCAATACAATTCATAGATATCCACCTTCCTCCCTCGCCACTCCTCCCTCCTCATTACCACACCACCAAAGAACTCCCTCCCCACCTCCTACCCGCCCTCAACAACGCCTTCGACAACGCCAAACCCGCATTCCTCACCATCCTCAGGACCCTCAAACCCGACATCGTCATCTATGATTTCCTACAACCATGGGTCCCAATAGCGGCTCACGAAGAAAACACAGAGGCTGTTGTTTTCGTGACAGGTTGTGCGGCGAGTTATTCTGTTTTAACTCACTGCACCAATGATGCAAACAAGGATTACCCTTTTCAAGAACTCAACATCTCGGAAGATCTGCGCGACAAAGTCATTCGGTATTTGTATGAAACTACGAATGGTGTCATAAACAAAGAAAGGTTCCTAGGATGCATCGAAAGGTCTTCGAGTTTCGTGTTGATCAAGACCTCGAACGTGATCGAGGCCAAGTATGTTGATTATCTCTGTGGTTTAGTAGGAAAAGAGGTTGTTCCAGTTGGGCCTCTAATTCAGATCCCAACAAAAAATGATGATGATGAAGTGATTATGGAGTGGTTGGACGAGAAAGAGGTTAGTTCAGTTGTATTTGTTTCCTTTGGAAGTGAGTGTTTTCTTTCCAAACAACAGATTGAAGAAATAGCTCATGGGTTAGAGCTAAGCAAAGTGAGTTTCATATGGGTTGTTAGGTTTCATGGAGCAGAGAAAACTCGGGTTCTTCATGAGGTCTTTCCAGAAGGGTTTTTGGAGAGGATTGAAGATAAGGGTTTGGTAATAGAGGGGTGGGCCCCTCAGGCAAAGATATTAAGTCACCCAAGCATTGGTGGGTTTGTGAGCCACTGTGGTTGGGGTTCAACCTTAGAGGGTGTGATGTTTGGTGTCCCAATCATAGCCATGCCTATGCGCCTTGATCAGCCCTACAATGCCAAGTTGGTGGTGGAGATTGGTGTGGGCAAGGAGGTCAATATAGAGAATGAGAATGAAAGGTTTAAGAGAGAGGAAGTGGCAAGAGTGATCAAACAAGTTGTGGATCAAGAAGATGGAAAGGAGGTGAGAAGGAAAGTTAAAGAATTAAGTGAGAGGATGAGAGAGAAAAGTGAGGAAGAGATTGATTTGGCGATTGAGAAATTGGTGCAGCTTGTTAGGAAATCATAGAGCTTTGGCAAAATTTTCAATAAATTATACTTTTTCATTTCATTTAATCCTACTAGAGGACAATGTGTGCAGGTGTGTAGTTGGAACTGTTGTTGAGATGGTGAGTGTGGAGAGACAGGATCGAGTATTGTCAATTGTGCAATAATTTGTAGTTGATTTATTTTACATTTTTACCCTTACAATAACTGCTAAGTCACAAAAAAATTTATTTTTAAAAAAATATAATATTGTTGGAACTTTTTAAGAATCAAAATTGTGTGGCAGTATTCATATCAAACATTTTTTGTGTTCTACATAATATACAAGATTAACACTATATGCATAGGATTAAAATGATGTATTAGTAGGACAAAATAAAAAATTTGTGAATTGTTGGTTTCTAAGAAGAGATACCAATAAAAATAGGGGGCTCCTCTCTAGTCCAGTTATTGGACAAAGAGATATTGTTGGGCCATTTTTGTTTCCTAATTTAGGGTCATCTTGATAATTTAAACCGTTGAATGTGTAGAGTTCATCGATTATATCATTTCTGTAAAAAATTATGATGATTGGATATCGATAGTCACTTGATCAAATCATATTCCAATCATAATTTATTTTGAAAATTATGCATGCCATTGACAGAAATGTGATCTAATATAATATCTATTGATATCCGATCAACGTAATTTTTTACAGAAATAATATATTCGACAAATTCTATAGATTGAACAGTTTGAATTATTAAAATGGATCCAGACCACAATAATCAAACAGCATCCTCCAGTCCGTTAACGGATTGGAGAGGAGCTAATTCCATAAAAATATATATGATTGATAGCTTAATTGATGCATGCATTTTTTATTTAATGAAAATAGAATAAAACTATTGAGTAAGTTGATTTATAACTGCATTTTGTAGTGGAGTGAGAAAGGCTTTGGTACTCTTGGGCAATGTTTCAAAAATCGGACGGGTGATGAATCAGAAAACGAGTTAGATGGATAGGTTATTAGTTTAATTGTTGGGTCAAATCGGATCAAACCGTGATATCATAAATATATTTAAATTTATATATTAATAGAAAAAGATAATTTTAAAATTATTCCAAAAATAAATATATAAACCTAAATTTTCTTTATTTAAATACCCATCACCAGAGACACACACACACAAACCAAACCAAACCAAACCAAACGAAGCCTTAAGTCCCATCAAATGGGGTCGGCTACATGAATCCTTCTTCTCCACGCGGCCCTATCAAAAGCCATTTCATTAGTCAAATTAAGTAGATTCATATCTCTATTTATAACGCTAGTCAACGTTAATCTAGGCCTACCCCGTCCCCTAACACTTCCATCTACCGTTACAGCATCGCATCTCTTCACTACTGCCTCTGTTGGTCTCCGTTGAATATGACCAAACCATCTCAAACGATTCTCTCTCAACTTATCTTCTATCGGTGCTACTCCTACCCATTCCCGAATACACTCATTCCTAATCCTGTCCTGTCTAGTCTTACCACACATCCACCTTAGCATCCTCATCTCAGCCACACTCATCTTATCTACATGTTGTTTCTTAGTTGCCCAACACTCCGTCCCATACAACATAGATGGTCTAATAGCTATTCTATAAAACTTACCTTTTAGTTTAGTGGGTATTCGTTTATCGCACAATACCCCAGACGCACTTCTCCACTTACACCATCCCGCCTTAATCCTATGAACCACATCTGCATCAATCTCTCCCGCTGTATGTTAAATAAATAATATTTACTACAACGAATGCTAACAACTACAATGCTTGTTTGGTGGATAGAATGGTAGCTTATTATCCAATAGCATCCAAGTTTAAGTCCCTTACCAACATATTTTACGCATCCAGCAATGAATTTCTCAAACCGGTTGACTGTTGTGACCCGCGCACAGTTTGAACGGGTGGCTGGTGGTTTAATCGTTGTTTTGGACCATTTTTTTAAAATACACTGGTTATTTTTTGGGTGAAGCTGATTTCATGTGGAAACTAGGGGCGTAATTCGGGTGGATTCGACCAGGTTGAAAGGTTGTTCAATTCTAGTTCAAGTTGTACTGAGACTTATCTAAATCCATCCAGGCCCAAATTATAATTCGAGGTTGTTTGCTCAAGCCCGACCCGAGTTAAATTCGAATTGTAAATGAATTTCAGTTTTTTTTTTTTTAGCTACATTATTAAATTATTAAAATTTGACTTTTTTTTCATTTTTTTATATAAAAAATCATTAATACCACCAAAACAAATAATTTATATGATGTAAGAGAGATGTCGTTATAATAGTCTTTACAATTTATGAGTGAAAATTAAAAAAAAAAAAAAGATTTTATGTTATTCGTATATATAATAATATATATTCAATAATGATTTAATAATTAAAATTACTTTAATATCATGTAATGGCTAATAATTTATATGTATATTTAATATTTTTATATATCTATATATGTAATATGTATAATTCGGGTTTCGGGTTGCTCGGGTTTAATATCTTTGCTCAAGCCCGTCCAAATTTAATTCGGGCTTTTAAATCTTTGCCCAAACCCGTACTGAATTTAAAAATATCTTATCCAAGTCTTAAAAAAATTCAGACTAAGTTCGAATTGCTCGGATTGATCCCGCCCAAGTTACATCCCTAGCAAAACAGATCAGAATCAAGCCCGGTTGAACCGGCTGGCCCAATCCAGTACTTAAAACCATGCTCTTGGGCAATATCTCAGTAGTGTGAGGAGTGTACTCTTGGATGATATCTCAACGGTTTCGAGTGTGTTGACTAAATATTAAATATAACAATAATGACATAGGTTGATATTGCTAGTTAAATAGAAATTTCGTATTTCGATAGTAGGGAATAGTTGCTTGGATTAGTAGGAGATAAAAGTTGTTCACCTAATCTAATTTAGGGATACAATATTGTATTGATAGCTAACCCAATGTAAATAATATAAAGGTTAAAAAACAATCATAGTCCGTCAAGTTTTTTGTTTTTTGTTTTTTATTATTTATTTATTTATTTTTGATTGCACCGAAATATCTGGATTAAAACCCAACTACTCTCTAGGGGTGCACAAGTTCTTGACAAAGAATTTTTCATAAGTGTACCATGGTTAATTCAAAAAAATAAAAATAAAATAATCCGATGGCTCTAAGAAATTATTAGCACCTAAGATGATAAATTTGTTTAACAAAAAATACATATCCTTATGACGTTAAGGCCATGTTTGTTTTCATAGATAAGGCATGAGAGTGGGACTAATTGTGAATAGGATCCACTACTATGTGTTTGTTTGCAACTAGTCTCAATGAAATATGAACCTCATGAAGGGAGGGGATTAGGAAAGATATTGAGATAAGGTGTTCATTTTCATAGGTAGGGGTGTAAATACAACCCACGGCCCAGCCAGCCCTAGCCCCAGACCCTAGATTTAGGCCATCTGTTTTGAAGTCAGATCTAGCCCGATTGGCCCGAAAATTTTGTAATATTTTATTTTATTTTAAAATAAAATTAAGGAAAATGCGTTGTAGCTCAAAAGTCATTGCCCCGAATGGCTCGATTTTCCGAAACGACCACGTTTTGACTTTTTTTTCTTTTCCTTTAATCCCTTCCACTCAAAAGTTGAACCAAAACAAAGAGAGAGAAATAGCGGAGGAAGAGACGAAAATAGAGGAGGAAGAGAGAAAGAGAAGGAGGAGAGGAGGAGAAGAAATTGCTATTTTGGTCTTGTTTTTGCCAAATTGCTACTGTTTTGCTGCTGTTTTGGTGTTGTTTTGATGCTGAAATTGGCGCTTTTTGGTGATGAAATTGGGGCTTTTTTGTGCTGAAATTGGGCTGTTTTTTTTGTTGAAATTAGTGCTATTTTTCTTCTTCTTTCTTTTTTTGTTCTGCTGATTTTTCTGTTGAAATTGGTTTTGATTTTAGATTTAGATTTAGATTTTGGGTTTGATTTTTTTGGGCTCTTCTTCTTCTTCTTCTTCTTCCTCCTCTAATTTTTCAGATTGCCCAAGGGGAAGGAAGAAGAGGAAGCAAAGAGGGGAAAAAAAAACCAATTGGTTTTGATTTTAGACTTTGATTTTGAGTTTTGATTTTGATTTTTTCTCAGATTTTGCTACTGTTTGATTTTTTGGGGCTCTTCTTCTTCTTCTTTAATTTTGTAGATTGCCCAGTGGAAGGAAGAAGAGGAAGCAAGAGGGAAAGAAAAAAAAAGTCAAAACGTGGTCGTTTGGGAAAATCGAGCCATTCGGGCCAATCAGTTTTCGAGCTACCTAGCAGTTCCATAAAATTAAATGTTATCTATTTAATTTAATGACTATAATATTTCGTTTTATTTTTGTATATATAAAATTATTCATTTCCTTTTTCTTTTTTTTTGGAAAAAGACTATGTACGCATTTTACAACTAAAAAAATGACATAATTTCATAATTTTTAGTCATAACTAAAAAAAGACATAAGTCATAACTAAATAACACATGAAATATAACCAAACGTCTCATTAATCATAATTAAAATACTATAGGATAATTTTTTTAAAAATTATTTTTAGATGAATTTTCATTTATTTCAATAGGTTTTTTCATATTTTATTCAAATTAATATTTTTTTTTAAAAAAAATCTGTTTATTCTGTTAAATTTAAAATTCTAATAAAAAATAGCTGTAATTTGTAGTTTTGTAATGGCATTTCATATTTTAAACAAAATTCAGGAGTGTATTTTTAATTCACCCAAAAACAAAATATTTATATTTTATAACTGATCAAAAATCTTTGCATTATTATGAAAAACCCTTCACTCGAATTAGTATTATCAATATTGATAAATATTACCAAAGAAAATGGTACAATAGGAAAGTCAAATTATAGGTTACCATTAGTAACTAATACAAAATAAAAGGGCAAAATAGGAAAAATAAAATTAAAAATAAAAACCTCAAGGGTGTGTTTGTAATTTACTCAAATCCAAAATATTTATGTTTCATAACTGTCTAAGAATCTTTGCATAATTATGAAAAAAAAACTTTTATCCAAATTAGTGCCACCAATATTGGTAAATAATAGAAAATAAAAGGGCAACATGGGAAAACTAAAGGGCAAGCCTCTAATAGTAAGTAAATCCAAATAAAAGGTTAAAATCAGGAAAAAAAAATACGAACCTTAAGCAAGTAAGCACTTCTTATATATATTAATTATTGTTAGACTTATTTATTTTGATAATTTATTTAATTATGTTTTAATTTATTTAAAAAAGAAAAATATATAGAATCTAAAATTTATTTTGATGATTTATTTAATTTTAATTTATTTGAAAGAGAAAAATAGAATCAAAATTCATTTTGTCCCATTATTTCTCACCTAAACTTTTATCCTAAATATTGTTTGAATGTATTTAATATTTGCTTAAATTATGAGTTCATTTCAACCCAAAAATAATGCCCAGACAAGAGGTTCAAACAGCCCAAAATAAAAGTTCAAACAACCCAGCATAGCAACAGGCCAAAAGGTTCAAGTGGAAGATATTCAAATTAGTAATGATGGAGTACAACAGTTATAAACGGCTATAAATGGCTATAAGTTTCATTATATATACCAAAACCTCTAATGTAAACAAGTTAAAAAAAAATCAAAAAATATTCTTTGATCTATAATCACTCACATCTATTCTTTGAAAAATTCTCTGAGAAGTGTTCTTCAATTTTTGTTTACATCTTCTTTTAGAAATTATACTCTGAGACGTATAGCTTTAAGCCCATCTTTCCTGTGTGAGGTTTACAGAAAAATCAGAGCTTCATTTTTATATCTATCTTTAAGAGATAATTCTTATAACTTTCTGTAAAAGCAAAAACACTTTCTTTTCAACCTTGTAAGAGTGTAGTACACTCAGTGTTCTTGACTTAAAAAGTCTATGTAAAATCCGTAGAGGATTGTTGCATCTGTGAAAAGGTTGCTAGCATCTTGTGAAACTAGAGTATAGTGAAAAATCTCAAGTGAATCTTGAGGAGTGAACGCAGGCCGAGTTGAAACCGAACCACTATAAATTTGTTTGTCTCTCTCTCCCTTATCTCTTTATTTTATTTAAATTGTCATACCTATATTTTATATTTTTATTGTGCTAAAATCATTAACTAACATAATTGTTAGAACACTTGTTTTAATTATTTTTATTTCATTAACTATATTTATCTATTGTGCTAGTCATAATTTTTATTAGAGTATTATTATTTTTATTTGTAAAAATCTAATTCACCCCCCTCTTAGGTTGTCTTTTGGGTAACAGTTACAAATGCCCGTGAATATATTTAGGTTTTGTATTTTAATAATTTTTAAAAATAAGAATATTATTTTATGAAATTAAATAGAGTAAATCATTAGATATATGATAGAATTATATAAATTGTATTATAAATAACAACAATTAGAAAAAAAATATAATAAGTCCAATCGTTTTAACATAATTACATTTTTTTCTTTTTCTGTAAGACTAAGTGTGAAGACATAAAGATAAACAAAATAAAGTATACATTTTAGTATAAAAGAGATAAGATAATTCCATATCTAAAAAAAAAAACTAAACTAATAAAGAAGCAGAAAAAAATACATATACATACAAATGACCCATTTTATTAATAAATAAATCATACTCGCATAACAAATTATCGATTTATTAATAAATAAATCATTAAGTCAATTAATAATTTTTAATGATATGAAAAATATCTTTTAGTTAACCATTTTGCTAATAAATAAAGCATTAAGTCAATTAACAATTTTTAATGATATGAAAAATATTTTTCAATTAACAATTTTGATAATTTATTATTGCGTAAGAGAATAGTTTTTTTTTTCTTCTAATTATTGGGTTAAATTAAAATTTATAACAAACGATAATTGTAATTTGTATTATTATAGGACTAATTCATATTTTAAATAAACATTATGGGTGTATTTGTAATTTGTTAAAAAAATAAAAAAAATTATGTTTTATAATTGACCAGAATGTTTGCATATTTTTTAGAAAACCTTCATTCAAATTGTTATATTATTAGTAAATTATACAAAATAAAAGGGCAAAATAGAAAATTCCTAAACAAGCTAAGGACAAAATAGGTAACCCAAAACAAACCTTCCCAACCGAAGCAACCAAAATAGGGAAATTCTATTTCTACACGTCTATTTATCTCCGTGTACACACTTAATGAAATATTATTTTAATGACAATTTTATCCTGAAGTAAAATGACCATAACAGACATCAAAACACACCATTAATATTAAATCAAAGTTTTTTTTTTTTTTTGTACACATCATTTAAAAATAAAATTAAAAAAAGAAAAAAAAACTAAACCCTAGTTTCTCCATTGTTTCTCACTTCTTCCATTGTTGTTCACCTATTCTGACATGTATAAGCCCATAAGGATTATAGCGCACCATTTAGGGCCCAATACATAACTCAAATACTAAAGCTCAGCATTGCTGAAGCCCCACGTAGCAACAAGAACCAATGACATCAAGACACATGGCAAGAGAAGGGCAA
Organism: Camellia sinensis; assembly: GCF_004153795.1. Classification (NCBI taxonomy): domain Eukaryota; kingdom Viridiplantae; phylum Streptophyta; class Magnoliopsida; order Ericales; family Theaceae; genus Camellia; species Camellia sinensis. Next base: position 551,212 of record NW_021024845.1, read on the forward strand.
GCCACATAAGCAGACGAAGATCTGCAAAGTTATTGTCACTGCACATCGCCATTAATGAAGCCCCTTACAGCATTTATTGCGATAACCCCTCTCCGTCGGGACAGAACGCCTTCACCATGAATAAGGAAAGCTAGACCATAGACTTTCAGCTAAGGTGACAGGTCGGAAGGGACAACGAAATGATTACTAGAGGATATAAGCAGGCGCCGAAGACAAGAAGAAGATTAAGTTTTTCTATCTCTAAATCATCTCTACATTCTACTCCTCTCTCTAACTTACTCGTCGGAGGGTTCGCTGGGGGACTCCCCGTTCCCCGCTGAACTCTTGTGCAGGTCTTCTGGTAGGCTTGGTCACTCGAACACCGGTTTGGGAAGTGAGGATCAGTCTGACCCGTTCCATCTGGAACTTGCTGTATCATCAGTTGGCGCCGTCTGTGAGAAAGTTTTTGTTTTGCGCGCCAGTTGTGCTCATTGTCGCCGGAGACCCTCTCCTCATAACCTCCTCTTACCACCTATGAAGGTGGATGGTGTAGAAACCTCATTTTTGACCGTCCTCAAGGCTTGGACGTCATCGTTTGAACACTCGATGATTATCCATGTTCGTGTTCGTCTTGAGTTCTCAGAGGTTTCGGCCGCGCACCTTGCCTCGAGACCTTTCGACTTGTTTGTTTTGTGCTTGGTTGTAGACCAAACACTTGTATGATTGCTTCTAAGGGCAGAGAATGGCTTGTTGGCCATCCTCACACCTCACCAGCCATGGCCTGAGGCCACGGCCCTGTTTTCTTGCTACTAGCCAAAGGTGTTGGCCGGTCGGCATTGTTTTTGGTCGGCAGGCCATTGTTTTGATCAATCGGCCACTTTTTCTGGCCGAGACCTTTTCTTGGGGAGGCTTGACCCTTCTGAACCCTTTTTAGCTTCTCCAAGAAGCTTGACCCTTTTTAGCTTCTCCAAGAAGCTTGACCCTTTTTAGCTTCTCCAAGAAGCTTGACCCTTTTTAGCTTCTCCAAGAAGCTTGACCCTTTTTAGCTTCTCCAAGAAGCTTGACCCTTTTTAGCTTCTCCAAGAAGCTTGACCCTTTTTAGCTTCTCCAAGAAGCTTGACCCTTTTTAGCTTCTCCAAGAAGCTTGACCCTTTTTAGCTTCTCCAAGAAGCTTGACCCTTTTTAGCTTCTCCAAGAAGCTTGACCCTTTTTAGCTTCTCCAAGAAGCTTGACCCTTTTTAGCTTCTCCAAGAAGCTTGACCCTTTTTAGCTTCTCCAAGAAGCTTGACCCTTTTTAGCTTCTCCAAGAAGCTTGACCCTTTTTAGCTTCTCCAAGAAGCTTGACCCTTTTTAGCTTCTCCAAGAAGCTTGACCCTTTTTAGCTTCTCCAAGAAGCTTTTTCCCTCTTTTATTCCCCGTTTTTGCACAAGCTTTTAGCCTATCTTGCATGCTATTTTAAGCTTAGTATATAACTGATAAAATTTCTATTTTTGCATGATTTTGATATTTGTTTAAGGTCACTTTTGTATTTGGGTTTGTTTACCCCTCTTAGGCCTTGTTTGGCCTCATTTTTGTGCCTTTTTTGTGAGCTTCGGGACCACTTTGTATTGGCCTTCTCACCACTGAAATCCAGAGGGATTTCAGTGGTGGGGATGATGTTTTGAGGTCCTAAGAAAGAGAGGGCCATCCCCTCTCCTTATTGTCTTGTTTACTTGCATTTTTGGCCTTACAAAGGAACCCATATTTGCATGCATCCCAAGCTTGGTTCAGGCCATTTTTGGTGAGTTTTAGGACCTGCATAAGCTCTATCCAGAGCTGGTTTTTCCATATTGGGTGTCCCTCTTGCATGTATAGAACAACCCTCTTCATAGCTTATCAAAGGAGCTTGCCATTCTTGCATGCATAGACCATGTTTCAGTGGATTTTTTGCCATCATTTGGCATGCCATGAATCTTTTTTTGGCTGGTTTGGTAGTTCCTCATATGCTTCACATGCTTGTAGTGTAAACCATGCTCACTAGCTCATATTGCATGTTGTTTTGGCCCTTCATTCTAGCATATTTTGGTCATGCTTCAAACATGTTTTGTTCATATTTTGGGCTGCCTTAGCTCTGTTTTGAGGCCTCTTGGTCGATTGGTGCTTGCCATGCATGGTTGTAGTGTAATAGCCTTGCTTACCTTTGAGTTTAGGGGTCCCTTGCATGTGTTGCTTCAGGCATTTTAGTGTTTTGACATCATTGAATATGATATTTCAGAGCTTATATGTGTGCCATATTCTCATGTTTATCATGCCTTCATGTGTTTGACAGTTGCATCATTATGCCCCATTTATGAGTCATTGCATGAGCTTCATGTAAATGCATTTCGAGCCACCATCCTAGCACATTTGGCCACTGATTTGGGCTTATTTGAGAGCTGTCCATTTTAGTTTAAGACCATTCCCGCATGTTGTTGCATGCTTACCTTATATGTTGTTACATACTTGGCCTATTGGCATGTTGTTGCATGCTCATCCATCTTGCATACTTGTTAAGTTGTTTTGCATGCTTAAGTCGCATTTTGCATGCTCGTTAGCTTGCATCTTGTCATGAGCTTGATACGTTGTCACATATCCTTACATGTTTACTTGCTTAGATTGTATGCCTATTGCACATTGCTTGCTTGCATACTCATGTTGTATTAGTTTGCTTGCATACTTAGGTTGCATAGCATTGTGCATGCATGCCTTGCCTCTTGATCAAACATGATAGAGGTTGGGTCCCTTGTGTGTTTATGTGCATTTCATTTCATATTGAATTGCACACTTGGCGCCTTTGGCCATCATGCATCGAAATGCATAATTGGTGGCCCGAGGGTCGAGAGCCATACTCCCTTGAGTTCGTAGCATGATAGGGAGGGTGGTCGTGCATACATTTGTCTTGTAAATTCCTTGCCATGCACTGTCTGTCCTCTGCTGCAGCAAAAACAGGGTTTTGCAGGAATAGATGGCCGGTCGGCCACTTTCAGTGCCGGCCGGCTACCAAAATCCAGCCGATGGTCCTATAGATGGTCGATGACCAGTTCCACTTGGCCGATGGCCTTGCCTTTTGGCCGGTGACATCCCACAGTGATCAGGGAGTGGTTCAGAGGCATCTCAAGAATTTTCACAGTTCTCAGAGGTGCAGAACAGTGCAAACAGAGACAACATGTGGCATGGCAACGGATTTCCGAGTGAGGCGAATCGAGCATGCATCATCTAATCATTCCGAGGCGGAGCTGCGGCGGCCTTTTGAGTTTCATACTTAGATTTGTTTTGTAATTAATTTGTTAATTAATTAGAGGTTTTGTAATATTTAATTAGCTAGAGTAGTTAATTATTTATTTGGTTTGTTTTATTTGGTCCTTCCGAGAGAGGGCGAATTTGGTAATAAGTGTGTGTGTGTGTGATACATGTCTTCCAACCCCACGTCTTTCTCCCTTTTATTTACCAGCTTATGATGGTTAGATTAGGGCATGTTTCAATTAGCATACTTATGCTCGCATGTTTGCATTCATTCATCTGCCTTGCATGCACCAGGCTCGGCGCATCATGCTAACTGCATTGTATTTCAATTCCAATTTGAATACATGTATCAAGTTGCATTTCACATGACATCTTAGAATAGTCGAGCCTATTTCTAGTTGCATTTTGCATGTGTTGCATTAGCCATCTTAACATGAACTAGGATCATGCATTTGATTACTAACTAGTTTCTGTTTTGGCTCGGAGTACTTAGTAAGTATTTATGCTTTAGCATCTTGCATGCGTGTGAGTGTTGCCATGATAGCATGCTCACCATGAGGCTAATTACTTATGTGATATGACTGCCTGAATGTCTATGGGTGAAGGTTGGATTGCTTGAATTGGAACAATTCATTGAAATCCATGTTTTAGCCTACTTGCGAGTAGCAAAACTCAAACCATTTTCTGAACAAACGAGTATGCAATACTTTGTTCCAAATTAGGCGATCTACTCTATACTTGTTTTGCTGTGCACATCACATAGTAATTCTAGGCTAATAAACCGGAATAAGAACGCATGTGTTTTCAAAAACTCGATATCATGTTTAGTAGTGGCCGATCTTTGATCGGGCGAGCGAGGGTGCTCATAGCTGACCTTCCCTAATCGTACCCAAGTTCCCGAGCCGAGGCAACTTTGGTGATGACGGACACATGGCCTTAGGCACGAGTCAGGGTTTCCTAAATTCTCCCAAAATAAAATATTAGGTGGCGACTCTGTATCTGGCAAAGCAGTCCATGTTTGGCACTTCTTTCTAAAAATCTGTTTTCAAAACGATTTGCCGGATTTGGACTCTTTGATGATTCATCGGTCTTGCATTGCACTCTGCGAGATTAGATACAGGACCGTGACATTGAGTCCTGAACTGTAGTGAGCCCAAATGAACAGAACAGGTGGATTTCCCCCCGAGACGTTCGGGACGTCTACAGATGGTCACAACTAGATCCATGGTTTCTCACCCCAATGTCGCCGATCATCAAGCCGACCCTCCCAATCCAAATAACCTACCACAGTATTTCACCGAGCTCACCAACAGCATTAACTGCCTGGCCAAGCAAAACCAAGCCCTGATTAATATTCTACTCCAAAGAAATCTTTCTATGCCTCCTCCACCACCTCCGGATATCCCACCCAACCAAGAACAAGCCTCGAGCCATACTATCCAGCAGCCTAATCCACCCAACTTGGAAGGCTTGCAACCCCCTCCCCCAGGTATGAACCTGCCACCCCAGGGCCCACATCCATAAATCCCGGCACCAACCCCTGAAGGAAAGGCCAGCAGCGTCCAGCCCTCACTCCCTTCCGGTGGTGACAACATTCCTCTTTAGAATGCAGAACTTCGAGCCATGAAGCTCCAACTCCAAGGGGTCATGCAGAACATACAGCATAAACCATCTACCACAGCCAACTCCCCATTTGTTGCCTCCATCAGGGACAAACCTCTCCCTCTTAAGTTCAAAATGCCCACGATCGACTATTTTGACGGTACAACGGATCCAGTCGATCACTTGGAGACCTACAGAACCCTCATGATCCTCCATGCATTCCCCAATGAAATCATGTGTCGGGCTTTCCCCGTGACACTAAAGGGGTCGGCTCGACTCTGGTTTAGTCAACTGCCAGCAGACTCTGTTTCCACTTTCCGGCACCTCAGTGACTCGTTTCTCAGCCATTTCATTAGAGCCCAGCGCCAGCGGCATCCAGCAACCCAGCTCCTCAACATCCGTCAGAATGAAGGGGAGTCGCTGCGCAGCTTTGTCACCTGCTTCAACACCGAAGCCCTGCAGGTGGCGAAAAACGATGACAAGATCATCCTCACGGCATTCATGGCCAGCCTACGATTATCTGATTTCCTTTTCTCCCTCTCAAAAAACCCCCCGACCTGTCACGATCCAAACCCGGCCCTATGGGTTTAGCACCGTAACCGGCCAGTAATCCGAGATTACCAAAGGCCTGCTTAACAGTAAAACAGTAAAACAGAGTACAGGGCCTGGCGGAAGCCAATACAGTAAGTAAATAATGTCCATTGAGCTGTGACAGTCTATATGGAAAAAGACTTCATACATCTATACGTAAACAGTACAGAACAGTATGCACAATATATACAATCATTCCGACTAGGGATTCAGTCCCTGTAAACGGTACAGTAACATTCAGTCTAAACAAAACAGTAAGACGGTACAGAAGGGGGAAATGTAAAACACCCCCAAGCCTTAACACGATAGGCTCGGAACCTCGCAGTGAGGCACATAGGCTGGCTTGACAAAACTGGAGTCTAACCCACGCTCCTAGCTCCGATCTAGTGGCTGAGCACCTACATATATATATAAACAGTGAGCCAAAGCCCAGTGAATAACATAATGCGTAAAGAGGTTAAGAATGAATGTCCTTACAGTATGAAAACAGTTCATTTAAACATTTAAACAGTATTCAGTCACTCAGTCAGTACAGTCATATGTGGTACACCCATTAGCATAACAGTACAGTAAACAGTAGGTCTTAAAAGACCGAACAGTAATGATGGCCATCAGTCAGTAAACAGTAGTGGTTCCACGAGGGAACCGACAGAGAATTCTGTCGCAGTAACAGTAAACATTAGGTGCTAAGGATGCCACAATACAGTTCAGAATATAGGACATACATTCATTCAGTTAGCAGTAATCAGTTCAGAAAACAGTACAATTCAGTTGTTCAGAAGATAATCATTTGTGAACATATCTTTACACAATCGTTACTCACAGAGTTCGGGCTACAGTATGCTAGAGCGTGTCTCCCCAGTCGCCAACCCTACACAGTTAACAGATTGAACACACTAAGCTACACAATTGGGAACGGTAATAACTTAATCCCTAATGCCTCGGTGTGTTCTACATCTATATCCTCAACAAGATGCCTTAAACTAGGCCGAAGAATGCCTAGAACGGGATGAGGATGCAAAGATGTACATTTAAAAGCATTTTCAGAAAAACAGAGTTCCGCTCGAGCGCAGGTTTCCCCGCTCGAGCGGTCATGCAACAAAGGTACACGCTCGAGCGTAAACTTTCACGCTCGAGCGTACTGTAAAAGTACTGGATGAGTGAAATCTCCGCTCGACGCCCGCTCGAGCTTGAGACATGACTCCGCTCGAGCGCCCAATACTCCGCTCGAGCGGAATGCAAAACAGTGCAGAGAGATGCTGGATGCTCGGATTCCACGCTCGAAGCGCCACTTACCCCGCTCGAGCGTAAGTGCAAAATCTGGGAAACCCAGATTGCCACCTCCAAGCTCAAACTCACGTTCAAAAGCATCAAAACCAATCCTCTTGGCCCATTTTTTGGAAAACATTTATAAACACATAGAACAACATGGTTCAAAGCTCAATTTGAGAAATCAAACCCAAGCGTGTTTAATTCAAACTCAATTTTCAAACCCTTTTCAAGAATTTGAAGAACATGCAACCATGCATGAATTCAAACATTTCAAAGCTCCAATTTGATGCTCTAGGGAGCCAATTGATCCAAAAACAAGTTGAAAACATGGACCATTACAAAATTATGGACATGCGTGCACCATTTTGCCATGAACTCAACTCAAAAATTCAACCAAGAACACATGCAAGCATGAATTATGCTCTATATCAACATGTATGAACTAAAACATGACTTAGCTCTAGCAATTTTTAACATGGACCATGCAAGAATTAGTTCAATTATCAGTCACTGATCAGTCAGTTTAACGGTAATCAGTGGTTTATCGTAAGCAATGGTGGGTTATTACACGACCTCCCTGGCAAACCTTCTTTCCAAAGCCCAAAAATCACATGAACGCAGAAAGATTCCTAGCCACTCCCCAAGACCCCTACTGCCAAAAACCTGACCCCTAGAGAGAAGAGGAAAGGACTCAGAAACCAGAAACACCCGTCAATAACCAAACCCTCAGTATACCGACGACCACCCCAAGCAACCGGTCGGCAGCCAGCCCGACCCGCCGGCCGATTCGAAGCGGTACACACCCCTAAATTCCCCATGGAACAAGTCCTCAATCAATTCCAACGCAGACTACCCCTGAAATGGCCTCAACCATCACGGTCCCGCTTCCACATCGGCGAGACGAGTCTAAATATTGTCCTTTTACCAGACCACGTCATTAATACCGAGGAGTGTGTTAACCTCAAAGATCAGTTGATGGGCTTGATACGTCAGGGACGTCTCAGTCGTTCACGGAAACCCGCCCCCAGCAAAGGGCAAAGGACCAAACCTATCAGAAACAACGCGCGACGCACTCCTCCAGCAACCAGCACAACTTAACCCTGGCCATGATCGCCCTCCACAGCAACCCAAGCACAAGTAAGACCCTACCCCCCCCTCCGTCGGAGAAATCAGAGTCATAGCCGGCGGTCTTGCTTGTGAAAGGTCCATCCGCTCGCTCAGCGGCAGAACTCAGAAAAATAAGACAGGGGTCAAACAAGAAGTGGCCACATTAGACGCCCTTCCAACCAGCCCAACCAGTGATGGAGCCCATCACCTTTAACGGAAAGCCGATTGCACAGGCATCCGTTACCCCATGACGACCCCCTGTCACTTTGCCCTCCTTTCCAATACAAAGTCAGACGGGTCCTCGTCGACAATGCAGTTCTTCAGATATCATCTTCCTAAATGCCTTTTCACTAGCTCAAGATCGGGAGAGAAGTTGTCTCCTTCCAAACCATGTTAGTCGATTTCACTGAGACCGGGTGACCTCCATCAGCTCCATCGATCTTCCATCATAATCGGCAAATACCCGTGCGGCAGACCACAAAGTTACTCACCTTCCTTGTTGTCGACTGCCCCTCTGTTTACAATATCATCCTTGCCGCACCGCCCTAAATGCTGTCCAAGCTATCACATTCACTTCCATCTTGCATGCAAGTTCCCCACCAATCTTGGGGTGGCGAGCATGCTGAGGGGAGAGCAGAACTGATGGCCAGACGAATGCTTATGTCGCCTCGGCTTACAGAAGTCAAGCTTAAGGGAGGCTATGATCATTCGAAGGATGCGACGTCAGCAAGAGAGGACGAGCTGGTCAAGAAGGGAGCCAGATGGAAGAGCTCGTGAGGTCCTATTGAGGTTTTCTTACATTTAATACTCACTCCTGCGTTGAGGTTTTTTACATTATTAAACTTCACTCTACATTGAGGTTTTCTTACATTTAACCTCAACTCTGCATTGAGTTTCTAACATTTTAAACTTCCTGCGTGCATTGAGGTTTTCTATCATTTTAAACTTCAACTTGTGCATTGAGGTTGCTCTTACATAAACTTCACCCAATATTTATAGCACAAGCCCTGTGTAAGTCACCGACTTTCTATTCTTTGCAGATCCTCAAACAATACAGACAATAGCATAAAAACACAACACAACTCATAATTTTATTCATTCACAAGCTTATACATGAGAGTTTATTTACAGAAATTCCACAAAAAAAAGAGAAAAGAAAAAACAAGACCAACCAAAACCTCTGAGCGTAACAAATTTTGTTCACCCCAATCATTCCTCTTCATTGAGACGAGGTCTTTCTTGCTTCAAACCCTCATCTAAGGGGGTTTGGCCACGTTGTCCTTCGGCAATCTTTACAGCTGCCAGTCCAAACTCTGGAACAGGCTCTCTGCTTTGCTTGTGAACATCTTCCAGCCGCTGTCGCCAAAACTCAGTCCATTCGTGGTTTATATCGAAGTCCGATACCGCCTGGAAGCTCTAGTACTCAACTACTCTTCACTCCTGCTTCCCAACAGTCGCCCCCGGGACGGGCCAGCGCCCCGCAGACCCTCTCTCGACCAAATTGTTGGCGATCTCGCATCGACAGCCATGTTGAAAAGTTCATAGATCCCCTTGCCCGCTCTTACCTTTCGCTACGACGCATAAAGTCAGGATATGCTGCCCTTTCAGAGGCTGCCTTGGCTTCCAACTCCTTCTGCCACCTGCGCCTTCTCTGCCGCTTGCGGCTGGCGCGCGTCGTCTGCTCAGAATCCTTCTCCACCCCTGCGATCTCAATCTGCTTCTTCTTTCTTCTTGATCGACTGGGGCGCAGATCCTCGTTACAAGTCAATCGCCCTCGCCCATCCGTATCGTTGGCGACGAGTGCGAGGCTTTTCTGGGCCTCTTTCGCAGCTTCTTCTGCCTCGCAGCGCAGTTGGATACCTCAGCGGATCACCACTTGCGGCGTTCGTCCTCGCAGCTCCACCTTGGCCGCGAGCAACCAGCATAGGCACGGTCGGCATAAATTGCTCTGGCAACCATCGCCCACACCCTATCTTCTTCGCCTTCTAGCCTCCTCGCAATCCCTGGGCACATGCACTCTGCGCAAGCTTCTCCCAGCCTACGCTCTCCTTATTGAAAATTTTTCAAGGCTGGGCTTCCTGCCCTAACTTTTCCTCTCCTTCCTCACTTCGGCCCTTTGCCGGCCGCCGGCTTTGTTTCAACAGGGCTCCTGCTAAGGCAGTCGTTTCCCATCTGGGCAGAGCATAATTCCTAGCAGCTCAGCCTCAGTAAAACCAGCCACGGCGAGCGCACGGGCTGCGACTTCCACTACCCCGCAGAGGCGATCTGCAGGCATACTTGGCCTTCCTCACTTCTCTTCCACTCGCCCGGACACTGTTGGGGACGTGGTAGAAAGGCGGTCTCAAACAGCGCCTCTCTTTTTTCTCCTGGGGCGCAAGACCCTACCTTAGGCTGTGGCTCTGCCCTCTGGCTCAGCGCCCGGATCGCCCACATTTCCATTTGTTCTTCAGGGCCAGTCACCCCAACTCTCCACCCCTTCGCTAGCTTCTCCCAACCCCACTTCCGGGGGTCTCCTCGGCGTCGTGCACCTTCTTCCTCCTTTTCCTGGCGGGTTCCCCTTCACCTCTCTCTCCTCTCTATTCTTCTCAAGTCTGCTATCTCTTTTGTTCCTTTCCTCAGAGGATCCAACTGGGGTAGTTCGCGGCTCAAAGCCTGCGCAAATCCTTCCCCCAACGGCTTCGGCTGCAGTCGAATTCGCTCTCTCGTGATCGGCTTTGGAGTGGGCCAACTGTTCCTCCTTGTATTTGTTTGCTCGGGCGAGACAACCTCATTTCCTCCTCCTCCTTCGCCTTCGTTGACTCTCCAACCTCCTGCCTTGCCGGATCCTCCCCAACGTTTTTGCGGCCCTAAAGTTCACAAGCAAACAAACGTTGAAGGCAAGACGCAGCTCGGTCCCACCTCACTCCATTTCTCTCTCTCCTTCCCTAACCCTCTTCACTCGTTTTCCGCGCGGTCTGTCCCAACCTAGGCTCGACCGATTTTGGTGGGCATCTTCACATTGTGCGGACTCTTGCCCCATCGCGTTTCGCTATCACCCCAAACCATCTCAACCTCCACCCCGACGATGGAAGACGCCGCCACCAAGACCTCGCCCCGCATCGGCTTGTAGCGTCCCCCAGTCTCCTGCTGACCGGAGGCCTGTAGGAGAAGAACTCGTCTACTGTTATGGTCGTCCCCCGGTCGTTTGGTGCCAGGAACCGCTGCACCGCCATCAGTATTTTCCAGCGTTCGCATCAACTGCCTGGCACCACTTCCAGCTTATGCTGGAGTTCTTGGCTACAAGGGTAACACTCCTTTTCTCTCTTTTATTTCCCATTTTTTCACAAGCTTTTAGCCTGTCTTGCATGTTGTTTTGAGCTTAGTGTATAATTGATAAAAGTTTTGTTTTTTTATGCTTTTAATCTTTGTTTAAGATCACTTTTATATTTGGGTTTGTTTACCCCCTCTTAGGCCTTGTTTGGCCTCATTTTTGTGCCTTTTTTGTGAGCTTCGAGACCACCTTGTATTGGCCTTCTCACCACTGAAATCCATGATGTTTTGAGGTCCTAAGAAGGAGAGGGCCATCCCCTCTCCTTATTGTCTTGTTTACTTGTATTTTTGGCCTTACAAAGGAGCCCATATTTGCATGCATCCCAAGCTTGGTTCAGGCCATTTTTGGTGAGTTTTAGGACGTGCATAAGCTCTATCCAGAGCTGGTTTTGCCATATTGGGTGTCCCTCTTGCATGTGTAGAACAACCCTCTTCATAGCTTATCAAAGGAGCATGTCATTCTTGCATGCATAGACCATGTTTCAGTGGATTTTTGGCCATCATTTGGCATGCCATGAATCTTTTTTTGGCTGGTTTGGTAGTTCCACATATGCTTCACATGCTTGTAGTGTAAACCATGCTCACTAGCTCATATTGCATGTTGTTTTGGCCCTCCATTCTAGCATATTTTGGCCATGCTTCAAACATGCTTTGTTCATATTTTGGGCTGCCTTAGCTCTGTTTTGAGGCCTCTTGGTCGATTGGTGCTTACCATGCATGGTTGTAGTGTAATAGCCTTGCTTACCTTTGAGTTTAGGGGTCCCTTGCATGTGTTGCTTCAGGCATTTTAGTGTTTTGACATCATTGAATATGATATTTCAGAGCTTATATGTGTGCCATATTCTCATGTTTATCATGCCTTCATGTGTTTGACAGTTGCATCATTATGCCCCATTTATGAGCCATTGCATGAGCTTCATGTAAATGCATTTCGAGCCACCATCCTAGCACATTTGGCCACTGATTTGGGCTTATTTGAGAGCTGTCCATTTTGGTTTAAGACCATTCCCGCATGTTGTTGCATGCTTACCTTGTATGTTGTTGCATACTTGGCCTATTCGCATGTTGTTGCATGCTCATCCATCTTGCATACTTGTTAAGTTGTTTTGCATGCTTAAGTCGCATTTTGCATGCTCGTTAGCTTGCATCTTGTCATGAGCTTGATACGTTGTCACATATCCTTGCATGTTTACTTGCTTAGGTTGTATGCCTATTGCACATTGCTTGCTTGCTTGCATGCTCATGTTGTATTAGTTTGCTTGCATACTTAGGTTGCATAGCATTGTGCATGCATGCCTTGTCTCTTGATCAAACATGATAGAGGTTGGGTCCCTTGTGTGTTTATGTGCGTTTCATTTCATATTGAATTGCACACTTGGCGCCTTTGGCCATCATGCATCGAAATGCATAATTGGTGGCCCGAGGGTCGAGAGCCATACTCCTTTGAGTTCGTAGCATGATAGGGAGGGTGGTCGTGCATACATTTGTCTTGCAAATTCCTTGCCATGCACTGTCTGTCCTCTGCTGCAGCAAAAACAGGGTTCTGCAGGAATAGATGGCCGGTCGGCCACTTTCAGTACCGGCCGGCTACCAAAATCCAGCCGATGGTCCTATAGATGGTCGATGACCAGTTCCACTTGGCCGATGGCCTTGCCTTTTGGCCGGTGACATCCCACAGTGATCAGGGAGTGGTTCAGAGGCATCTCAAGTATTTTCACAGTTCTCAGAGGTGCAGAACAGTGCAAACAGAGACAACATGTGGCATGGCAACGGATTTCCGAGTAAGGCGAATCGAGCATGCATCATCTAATCATTCCGAGGCGGAGCTGCGGCGGCCTCTTGAGTTTCATACTTAGATTTGTTTTGTAATTAATTTGTTAATTAATTAGAAGTTTTGTAATATTTAATTAGTTAGAGTAGTTAATTATTTATTTGGTTTGTGTTATTTGGTCCTTCCGAGAGATGGCGAATTTGGTAATAAGCGTGTGTGTGTGTGATGCATGTATTCCAACCCCACGTCTTTCTCCCTTTTATTTACCAGCTTATGATGGTTAGATTAGGGCATGTTTCAATTAGCATACTTATGCTCGCATGTTTGCATTCATTCATCTGCCTTGCATGCACCGGGCTCGGCGCATCATGCTACTGCATTGTATTTCAATTCCAATTTGAATACATGTATCAAGTTGCATTTCACATGACATCTTAGAATAGTCGAGCCTATTTCTAGTTGTATTTTGCATGTGTTGCATTAGCCATCTTAACATGAACTAGGATCATGCATTTGATTACTAACTAGTTTCTGTTTTGGCTCGGAGTACTCAGTAAGTATTTATGCTTTAGCATCTTGCATGCATATGAGTGTTGTCATGATAGCATGCTCACCATGAGGCTAATTACTTATGTGATATGACTGCCTGAATGCCTGTGGGTGAAGGTTGGATTGCTTGAATTGGAACAATTCATTGAAATCCGTGTTTTAGCCTACTTGCGAGTAGCAAAACTCAAACCATTTTCCGAACAAACGGGTATGCAATGCTTTGTTCCAAATTAGGCGATCTAGTCTATACTTGTTTTGCTGTGCGCATCACATAGTAATTCTAGGCTAATAAACCGGAATAAGAACACATGTGTTTTCAAAAGCTCGATATCATGTTTAGTAGTGGCCGATCTTTGATCGGGCGAGTGAGGGTGCTCATAGCTGACCTTCCCTAATCGTACCCAAGTTCCCGAGCCGAGGCAATTTTGGTGATGACGGACACGTGGCCTTAGGCACGAGTCAGGGTTTCTTAAATTCTCCCAAAATAAAATATTAGGTGGCGACTCTATATCTGGCAAAGCAGTCCATGTTTGGCACTTCTTTCTAAAAATCTGTTTTCAAAACGATTTGCCGGATTTGGACTCTTTGATGATTCATCGGTCTTGCATTGCACTCTGCGAGATTAGATACAGGACCGTGACATTGAGTCCTGAACTGTAGTGAGCCCAAATGAACAGAACAGGTGGATTTCCCCCCGAGACGTTCGGGACGTCTACAGATGGTCACAACTAGATCCATGGTTTCTCACCCCAATGTCGCCGATCATCAAGCCGACCCTCCCAATCCAAATAACCTACCACAGTATTTCACCGAGCTCACCAACAGCATTAACTGCCTGGCCAAGCAAAACCAAGCCCTGATTAATATTCTACTCCAAAGAAATCTTTCTATGCCTCCTCCACCACCTCCGGATATCCCACCCAACCAAGAACAAGCCTCGAGCCATACTATCCAGCAGCCTAATCCACCCAACTTGGAAGGCTTGCAACCCCCTCCCCCAGGTATGAACCTGCCACCCTAGGGCCCACATCCATAAATCCCGGCACCAATCCCTGAAGGAAAGGCCAGCAGCGTCCAGCCCTCACTCCCTTCTGGTGGTGACAACATTCCTCTTTAGAATGCAGAACTTCGAGCCATGAAGCTCCAACTCCAAGGGGTCATGCAGAACATACAGCATAAACCATCTACCACAGCCAACTCCCCATTTGTTGCCTCCATCAGGGACAAACCTCTCCCTCTTAAGTTCAAAATGCCCACGATCGACTTTTTTGACGGTACAACGGATCCAGTCGATCACTTGGAGACCTATAGAACCCTCATGATCCTCCATGCATTCCCTGATGAAATCATGTGTCGGGCTTTCCCCGTGACTCTGGTTTAGTCAACTGCCAGCAGACTCTGTTTCCACTTTCCAGCACCTCAGTGACTCGTTTCTCAGCCATTTCATTGGAGCCCAGCGCCAGCGGCATCCGACAACCCAGCTCCTCAACATCCGTCAGAATGAGGGGGAGTCGCTCCGCAGCTTTGTCACCTGCTTCAACACCGAAGCCCTGCAGGTGGCGAAAAACGATGACAAGATCATCCTCACGGCATTCATGGCCAGCCTACGATTATCTGATTTCCTTTTCTCCCTCTCAAAAAACCCCCCGACCTCCCTGGCAACCTTCTTTCCAAAGCCCAAAAATACATGAACGCAGAATATTCCCTAGCCACTCGCCAAGACCCTACTGCCAAAAACCTGACCCCTAGAGAGAAGAGAAAGGACTCAGAAACCAGAAACACCCAGTACAATAACCAAACACCTCAGTATACTGACCGACCACCCCAAGCCGACCGGTCGGCACCAGCCCGACCGCCCGGCCGATTCGAACGGTACACACCCCTTAATTCCCCCATGGAACAAGTCCTCAATCATATCCAACAAGACTACCCCCTGAAATGGCCTCAACCATCACGGTCCCCTTCCAATCGGCAAGACCAGTCTAAATATTGCCGTTTTCACCAGGACCACGGTCATAATACCGAGGAGTGTGTTAACCTCAAAGATCAGGTTGAGGGCTTGATACGTCAGGGACGTCTCAGTCGGTTCACGGAAACCCGCCCTCAGCAAAGGCAAAGGACCGAACCTATCAGAAACAACCGTCGACGCACTCCTCCTTGGCAACCAGCACAACTTAACCCTGGCCATGATCGCCCTCCACAGCAACCCCAAGCACAAGGTAACCCTACCCCCCCTGTCGGAGAAATCAGAGTCATAGCCGGCGGGCTTGCTTGTGAAGGTCCATCCCGCTCGGCTCAGCGGGCAGAACTCAGAAAAATAAGACAGGGGTCAAACAAAGAAGTTGCCACATTAGACCGCCCTTCCAAACAGCCCAACCAGTGGATGGAGCCCATCACCTTTACGGAAGCCGATTGCACAGGCATCCGTTACCCCCATGACGACCCCCTCGTCACTTTTGCCCTCCTTTCCAATTACAAAGTCAGACGGGTCCTCGTCGACAATGGCAGTTCTTCAGATATCATCTTCCTAAATGCCTTTCACTAGCTCAAGATCGGGGAAGAAAGTTTGTCTCCTCTCCAAACCATGTTAGTCGATTTCACTGGAGACCGGGTGACCTCCATCAGCTCCATCGATCTTCCCATCATAATCGGCAAATACCCGTGGCAGACCACAAAGTTACTCACCTTCCTTGTTGTCGACTGCCCCTCTGTTTACAATATCATCCTTGGCCGCACCGCCCTAAATGCCTTCCAAGCTATCACATCCACTTTCCATCTTGCCATCAAGTTCCCCACCAATTTTGGGGTTGGCACAGTGAGGGGAGAGCAGACAGTGGCCAGAGAATGTTATGTCGCCTCGCTTAAAGAAGTCAAGCTTAAGGAGGCTATGATCATTGAAGGACTCGACGTCAGAGACGAGGACGAGCTGGGCAGAAGGGAGCCAGTGGAAGAGCTCGTTGAGGTCCTCATTGAGGTTTTCTTACATTTTAAACTGCACTCTGCGTTGAGGTTTTTTTACATTTTAAACTTCACTCTACATTGAGGTTTTCTTACATTTTAACCTTCACTCTGCATTGAGGTTTTCTTACATTTTAAACTTCACTCTGCATTGAGGTTTTCTTACATTTTAAACTTCACTTTGCATTGAGGTTCTCTTACATTTTAACTTCACAATAATTTATACACAAGCCCTGTGTAAGTCACCACTTTCATTCTTTGCAGATCCTCAAACAATACAGACAATAGCATAAAAACACAAACACAACTCATAATTTTATTCATTCACAAGCTTATACATAAGTTTATTACAGAAATTCCACAAAAAAAAAGAAAAAGAAAAAAAAAAGCAAGACAACCAAAACTCTGAGTACAAATTTTGTTCACCCCAATCATTCCTCTTCACTTGAGACGAGGTCTTCTTCTTCAACACCCTCATCTAAGGGGGTTTGGGCCACGTTGTCTTCGTCAATCTTTACACTGCTCAAGTCCAAGTCTGGGAACAGCTCTTCTGCTTTGCGTTTGAACATCTTCCAGCCGCTGTCCCAAAACTCAGTCATCTCGTGTTTATAGAAGTCCGACCGCTGGATGCTCTAGATCACTTCTTCTTCACTCCTGCTCCCAGCAGTCGCCCCCGACGGGCCAGCCCCCCCAGACCCCTCTCTCGCCAAATTGTTGGCGATCGCGGCATCGACAGCCATTTGAAAGTCAGCAGACCCCTTGAACTGCTCTACTGCTGCGACGCATAAGTCAGGATATGCTGCCCTTTCAGAGGCTGCCTTGGTCAACTCCTTCTCCAACCTCGCCTTCTCTGCCGCTGCCCTGGCGCGCTCGTCTGCCAGATCCCTCTCCAACCCCGCGATCTTCAGATCTGCTTCTTCCTTTTCTTTGATCGACTGGGCGCGCAGATCCTCGTTACAAGTCATCGCCTCGTCCCACCGTTCGTTGGCGACGGTGCAGGCTTTCTGGGCCTCTTCCAGCTTCTTCTGCTCGCTAGCCAGTTGGAACTCAAGCGACACCACCTTGCGGCGTTCGTCCTCCAGCTCCAACTTGGCCGCGAGCAACTCAGCATAGGCACGGTCGGCAAAATTGCTCTGCACCATCGCCAACACCCCTATCTTCTTCGCCTTCTGAGCCTCCTCCAATCCCCTGGCACATGCACTCTGCGCAGCCTTCCTCCAGCCTACGCTCTCCTTCTTGAAATTTTCAAGCTGGGCTTTCACTTACCCCAACTTTTCCCTCTCCTTCCTCACTTCGCCCTTCGCCGCCGCCGCTTTGTTCAACAGGGCTCCTGCTAAGGCAGTCGCTTTCATCTGGGCAGAGCATAATCCCCTTAGCAGCTCAGCCTCAGTAAAACCAGCCACCGAGCGCACGGCTGCGACTTCCACTACCCCCAAGAGGCGATCTGCAGCCATCCTGGCTTCTCTCACTTCTCCTTCCACTCACCCGGACACCGCTGGGACGTGGTAGAAGGCGGTCTTCAACCCAGCCCTCTCTTTTTCTCCTTGGGGCGCAAGACCCTCCTTAGGCTGTGGCTCTGCCCTCTGCTCAACGCCGATCGCCCCACTTTCCATTTGTTCTTCAGGGCCAGTCGCCCCACTCTCCACCCCCTTCGCTGCTTCTCCCAACCCCACTTCGGGGGTCTCCTCCGTCGTCACCTTCTTCCTCCTTTTCAAGGCGGGTTCCCCTTCACTCTCTCTCACTCTCTTATTCTTCTTCAAAGTCTCTATCTCTTTTTTGTTCCTTTCCTTCAGAGGATCCACTGGGGGTAGTCGCGGCTCAAAGCCTCCCAGATCCTTCCCCCCCAACGACTTCGGTCGCAGTCGAATTCGCTCTCTCGTGATCGGCTTTGGAGTGGGCCCCAACTGTGTCTCCTTGTATTTGTTTGCTCGGGCGAACAACCTCATTTCCTCCTCCTCCTTCGCCTTTCGTTGCCTCTCCAACTCCTCCCTTGCCGGATCCTCCCCCAACAGTTGCGGCCCTAAGTTCACAGCAAACAACGTTGAAGGCAAGACCAGCTCGTCCCACCTCACTCCATTCTCTTCTCTCCATTCCCTAACCCTCTTCACTCGGTTTTCCGCCGTCTTGTCCAACCTAGGCTCGACCGATTTGGTGGGCATCTTCCACATTGTGCGAACTCTTGCCCCATCGTTCGCTATCACAAAAAACCATCTCAGCCTCCACCCCGACGATGGAAGACCCGCCACCAGACCTCGCCCCGCCACTGCTTGTAGCGTCACCCAAGTCTCCTGCTGACCGGAGGCCTTGTAGCACGAGAAGAACTCGTCTACTGTTATGGTCGTCCCCCCGGTCGCTTGGTGCCAGGAACTCGCGCACGCCATCAGTATTTTCCAAGCGTTCGGCATCAACTGCCCTGGCACCACTTCCAGCTTATTCAGCACGTCCACTACGACCTGAAGGAGGGGTAACTTCAACCCCCCTCGCAATGCTTCTTCATAGAGGCTGAATTCGTCTGGCCGCACATCTGACGCCCTCTCCTTGGATGTGGGCAGCCTCAGCCCCACCTTCGCGGGAATTTGGTACTTCTTCCTCAGCCTTTCCAACTCCTTTACTGTCAATACGGATCTGTCCGGTTTGGTGTGCCAATGGTCTGGCTCCACCTGACTAATAGGTCTTGCGGCCGAAATCATTGTCCTAGGGCGAGCTCGCACAGCCTGACTTGCTCCCTCCCCCTCCCTACGCTCCGTGCGATATTGTTCCGCCAAGTCTACCGCATTGTCGTCGCCCAATGGATCCACCCTCGTGGTTGTTGCTTCCTCTTGGGCCATCTCTCTTGTGTGTCTGCGAATAGTTTCGGATGTTGGTACGAGATAGTCCACAAAATATTGCAAAGGGGTATCACTTGACACAAAGAAGTTTACACTTTGAATATTTTGGTTGTTTGCAAAGAGATATGTAAAACAGATAATTCCAAAAGCCCAAGGTTTGCCTATATTCCAAGGGTCACAATTAAATTTCGCCAGTTTGAAAATTTTCAAAAATCCGCCAAAACTGTCTTTTCAACATCCTATATTGACCTATCGTTTCATTCTTACTCAACGCCTAACCTTCCCTATCATGGGATTCTGCCACGTGTACGCCCACGATCCACTGCCCCCTTCGCCTACCCTGTCTCTTCCACTTCAAATCACCACGTGCCCTGACACCTCTCGAGCCCCGCACACCGCCACTCAATCACCTGCGCGGTCGGCCTTCCTCACGGTCGGTCCCTCCACTCGGCCACCCTGGGCGATCAGCCTTCCTCACGGTCGGCCCCTCCATTTGGCCACCCTTCGAGGTCGGCCTTCCTCACGGTCGGCCCCTCCACTCGGCCACCCTTCGCGGTCGGCCCTCCTCACGGTTGATCCCTCCACTCAGCCACCCTTCGCGGTCGGCCCTCCTCACGGTCGATCCCTCCACTCGACCACCTTTTGCGGTCGGCCCTCTTACTGGCCGGTCACCCCTCTCGGTCGACCTTCATCCTTCTGGTCCTTCACAACCCTCATTTTCTCCATTATTCCCTTCGTTGGACCAAAGCTACACTTGGGAATAGGGGACTACTGACATGTATAAGCCCATAAGATTATAGCCCACCATTTAGGGCCCAATACATAACTCAAATACTGCTGAAGCCCCACGTAGCAATAAGAACCAATGACATTAAGATACATGGCAAGAGAAGGGCAAGCCACATAAGCAGACGAAGATCTGCAAAGTTATTGTCACTGCGCATCGCCATTAATGAAGCCCCTTACAGCATTTATTGCAATAACCCCTTTCCGTCGGGACAGAACGCCTTCACCATGAACAAGGTAAGCTAGACCATAGACTTTCGACCAAGGTGACAGGTCGGAAGGGACAACGAAATGATTAGCAGAGGATATAAGCAGACGTCGAAGACAAGAAGAAGGTTAAGCTTTTCTATCTCTAAATCATCTCTACATTCTACTCCTCTCTCTAACTTGCTCGTCGGAGGGTTCGCTGGGGGACTCCCCGTTTCCCGCTGAACTCTTGTGCAAGTCTTCTGGTGGGCTTGGTCACTCGGACACCAGTTTGGGAAACGTGGATCAGTCCGACCCGTTCCGTCTGGAACTCGCAGTATCATCATATTCTATTGACCATTGTTTGCTACACAATCATCTATTGCTTGCAAAGCAATACTCTTATGTTGCTTTACTCTCTAAATTTATACTCCATTAATTATATCGTTTTGTCATTAAAATCAACTATATTTCTTCATCTTTGTAATGGAAGAGTTACAAATCAATAGAAATTCAAATTCAAATAGCAATATACCTGGTTACAACAAAAGCAGTTATGAAAATATAAGTTTTGTTTTGTATAAAAAAAATTTCACGATTTTAATTCAGTAAACCAGTGCCGAAACATGTTACTTTTTCAGATATCGACTGCTAAAATTATTAATTCTATTCAAAAATCAAGTTCTGAATTTGGATATAAACCAAATTCAAAACACAACTTTCAAATTTAAGAATTTATTTCAGAAACCAAGTTCCGAATTTTTTTTACATGTTTCGGAAGTTAAAAATCAAATAAACCTTTTTCATTCAGATAACCAATACCGAATAAGCAAAATCGAATTGCTTCCAGAAAAAAATGAGAGTTTATGAAAAATAAAAGATAGATGGAGTTGTACGTCTTCGATGGAGTTTGATACAAAACGGTGTTGTTTCAAGATCTATGTTGATGCCAATTAATGATTTTTTGATGTTGGCTAGATTGTTTATTGAAGGAATCAGTTTGACGATGTAACTAGAAATCAAAGGAGGTAATTTGTCATATAATCTAAAGATTTATGGAGCGATTTGCTGACGGATTTCATGTGAAAGATGTTGCTGTGTTTTCAAGGTGAGTGGAATAAAAAATGGGTCTACACCATTGATTCTATGTGAAACAAATGGTTTAAGTGGTGTGTGTAAAAGGATGTTAGTTAAGGGTATAATTGGAACATATGAGATTTGGACTGAGAACAGAAATATAAAACTAATTTCATAAAGATGTGCGTTGAAAAATTATATACACAGAGATAAAAGTGTGTGGAAATAGAATTTCCCACCAAAATGCCTTACATAATTTCTAAAATATCACCACTCAAATTGTTTCACCAACCAACTAAAGGGAAAAAATAGCAATTTCAAAATAAGCTTAAAATAAGAAAAGAAATGACAAGCCATAAGAAAAAAGAACTTATATATATACATATATATATAGAGAGAGAGAGAGAGAGATTCACCACTTTTGGTGGCTTTCCTCTTCTATTGCTGGGAAGGTTTACCACACTACTCACCCCATACGTTGCACGGGATAGACTCCACTTCATACATTATCTCTCCATATCTCTTCACAGTCTTCCTATAAGGCTTAATTCTAAATCTGTACTGATAATCCAAACTGTCTATTTCATAAGTTTCGTAATAAAAGTCATCTATACAAAAACTGAGTTTTATTGGACATTTACAAACATAATAAAAAATCACATTTTATTTGATAAAATAAATGACAAATGTGATTATAAACTTAAACCATTCATTTTTTAAAATAAAATACTATATGTTTATAGTTGTTCGATGAAATTAATTTTTTGTATGGATAACTTTTATTGTGATTTCTACAAAGTAGACGATTCAGATCATCGGTGCAAGTTTAAAATTAAGCCTTATAAGAAAAGTATGAATAAATATAGAGATATGAGGCATAGAAGAGAGTATACCCCACGTTTCACCACCATCTTCTATCTTTGTCCAATTCTAGAGAGCTGAATTGGAAAGTGAACAATGGATTTGGGTGTACCCATATCAAACTCAACAGGCCACAATTTGGAAAACCTGAGGTCTGGCCCAGACGCTCCTAGGTTGGTTAGGTCGATGAGTCCCCGTTAACATTGAAAGGTGGCACGTTTGGTCGAACTCATGAACCCAGCAGAAAATATTAAAATTCAAAAATATGTAAAGGCGGTCCATTACCATTGGGAAGTTTGGCTCCAACCCACAAAAAAAAAAATAAATAAATAAATAAATAAATAAATAAATTAAATCGACCTTTAGCCTCAATTAGGCTATTAGAAAAAAATCAGTGAAATTAAATTGATCTTTTAATTGAAGTTTGGATTGCAACTTTTTTTAAAAAAATACACCAGTATCAATCAAATAGACCGGACCATTTTTAAAATTAGCCTGTTCCCAAGCGAGGCCTAAATCCTACCTAGAGAGGAACAAAATTATCAACCCAATATTTAAGAAAGGAAATGTTTGAGATCTTTAAAAAAAAAAAAAATTAATAACAATAATAATAATAATAATGATTTGATCTACAATTATATAATATGATAGGCATTAACTTTTAATTGTCATAAATAATACACAATTCTCTTGCCACATTATTATGGATGAATTTATAAAAAAAATTTAAAATATATATATATACATAAAATTTATACAAAAAAACTTTACAAGAATGATATGACAATATCATCATTACATCTTCAATGATATTTTGCTTTTAAAAGAAATATCCACAATGGACTGTATTATTATATATAAATTTTTTATTTTTGTATCACTACTCGTTTTAAAATAATAAGTCTCTATAATTTCTCATTTAAGGCCCATTTGTTTTCAAAGGTAAAATAAATGAGATTATTAGTGAAAAAATTGTTGGTGAGGAAATTAAGTAAAATTGTGTTTGTTTGATGATAGTTGCTAGTGTGAGGATTGTTAAATTATTTTTAAGATAAATTACAAATACACCCCATGAGGTTTGATTAAAGTACGAATCACCTCCCTGTGGTTCTAGAAATTATATTCTACCCCCCTGAGATTTCTAATTTCATAACAAATCGCCATTTTTATTAATAAACCATAAAATCAATTAACAATTTTTAATGATACTAGAAATATATTTTAATTAATAATTTAGGTAATTTTATTATTGTATAGGAGAGTAATTATGAATTTTATTTTTTTAGTTAATTCTATTAAAAAATTATGACAAGAGAGTATTTGTAATTTTTTAAATCACAGGAGACAATCTGCATTTTAAGCAAATCTCAGAAAATGTATTTGTAATTTATCCTTATCTCTATATAAAATAATGAGAGACCCAAAAAAAAAAAAAATTAGTCATGATTTTTCAAAGCAACCCATGGTTTTGAACTTCAATTTGCACTTGGGTAGAACGTCCAGACGTCGTTCCGAATAACTGGTTTTACTCTAATTTCAATGGACTATTTATGAATACCGTCTCTTCTGTGTAACTGTATAGTTTAGTGCGCTCCTCAAAGGACTTTTATAGTCCGAACGGACTCTAAATCCGGACCTCCATTTTGCAAACAAACTTGATGTATTGGTGCTTTTCACCTTAATAATCCAATCCAACCTGAAATAATAATTGAAGAAAGTGAGAGAAGATAGAGATGAGCGAATAGAGAGAGAGAGAGAGAGAGAGAGAGAGGCACAATTGTTTCTATAAATTGTATATATCAATTACACAAAGAAGGCACTCTATTTATAGAGGATGCCTTGGATGATTGCCCACCGAAAGGTGCTACACTATGAACAATTAAATAATGATACACTAACATAATGCTACACTATGAACAATTAAATAATGATACACTAACATAATGCTACACTACACTAACAAACACAATGATGATACACTAATATACACTAACAGCCCCCCGCAAACTCAAGGAGGGAAAGCATCAACCAAGTTGAGTTTGGAAACAAGAGCATTGAAGCGGCCAGGAGGATGAGCCTTAGTGAAGATATCAGCAGGTTGATCGACGGAAGCTATAGGGAGAAGACGAACAGTACCACAGGTAACATGCTGGCGAATGAAATGACAATCAATCTCAATATGTTTGGTGCGATCATGAAAAACATCATTGTGAGCAATCTGAATGGCACTCTGATTGTCACAATAGAGAGGGGTAGGATCACAAGAAGAAACACCCATATCAGCAAGAAGCCAGCGAAGCCAGAGAAGTTCCTGAGTAGTATCAGCAAGAGCTCGGTATTCAGCTTCGGTGCTAGAGCGGGCAGTGAGGGATTGTTTTTTGCTACGCCAAGCAAGAAGAGAATCCCCTAAGAAGAAACAGAATCCCGTGGTGGAGCGTCGATCCGTAGGATCCCCAGCCCAATCAGCATCGGAAAAGGCACGTAGGTCAAGAGAGGAAGAAGCCGAGAAGTGAAGACCATGGAACAGAGTGCCTTTGAGGTAGCGAAGGATGCGGAGTAGAGCAGTATAGTGGGGAGTGCGAGGAGCCGACATGTACTGACTGACAATGTGAACAGCATAGGCAATGTCAGGACGAGTGACTGTGAGATAGACAAGACTGCCGACGAGCTGGCGATAAAGAGTAGCATCAGAGAGAAGAGTCCCATCGAGAGGAGTGAGACGAATCTGAGGATCAACCGGAGTAGAGGCAGTTTTGCAATCAGTAAGACCAGCTCGAGCCAGAAGATCGGATGCATATTTGGCCTGGGACAAATAGGAACCAGTAGAATCATGAGAAACTTCAAGGCCTAAGAAGTAGTTAAGAGTACCAAGGTCCTTCATCTCAAAAAAAAAACACAGAAAACAAAAAACTCAATTTTCAAAAAATTGAAATAAAAAAATTGAAACCAAACAAATATTTTTAGCCTCTCACAAGAATTAGATAACGAAATTTCATATTTTTCTTGAATCCTATTCAATTTCAAGTATACTTTATATATAATTTATAACATTTCATTCGAGAATATATGTGTATATGATGCCTCCCCCGTATCCATATCTAATTTTGGATATGTATCCCAAAATCCGAAAATTTAAATTTTTGAAGATCTGACACTTGGATACACACTCACACCCGATACTCATACCTAGTCCATGTAATATAGGCAAGCAAGTGTAAGGGTTACTTAGAAGTCAAGTAGTAGCAATAACACAACGAAGTGGGATAAGAATGATGAATTTAATTGGAAAACCATATTTGTATTGTTCTTTGGTTTGTCTTTGTAGATACGAAGCTGAACTTTCTTTGATACAGGTGGAGTATGAAGTTGAGTCTTGCTCTGCCGCTACTGGTGTGACTAATGATGGTTGCATTGATACCAAGAGTGTAAGCCTGACTATGCCCACTGGTGGTACCTAGAAATATATTTTAATTAATAATTTAGGTAATTTTATTATTGTATAGGAGAGTAATTATGAATTTTATTTTTTTAGTTAATTCTGTTAAAAAATTATGACAAGAGAGTATTTGTAATTTTCTAAATCACAGGAGACAATCTGCATTTTAAGCAAATCTCAGAAAATGTATTTGTAATTTATCCTTATTTTTATATAAAATAATGAGAGACCAAAAAAAAAAAAAAAATTAGTCATGATTTTTCAAAACAACCCATGGTTTTGAACTTCAATTTGCACTTGGGTAGAACGTCCAGACGTCGTTCCGAATAACTGGTTCTACTCTAATGTGTGGGTGATTTTCTGACCACACCGCCCGCTTAGTAACCAGCTGAAGAGCACCGGTAGAATAGATGGCACCTGGCTGATCTGCAACAGAAAGAGAAGATTCCGGCAGTGGTTCGTCCACCCGGGGGCACTCCGACGATCAAGTCAGTATATCTCAGTGTTAACACTCACAAGCTTGAGTATCAAAAGCATACACTTAGACCCATGGGAGTGCCTCTCTTTACAGCCAAATAAACTAGTCCCAATAGAAGCCTAACTTCTATGGACTCAGAATTACTACTAATCTTGGACTCCCAGTAAGATTATAAACTCTCTAAGAGTCTTATCTTAATACAAACTAAAGTTTTCTCTCATTCTAGGACTCTTGTCCCTCATCCAGGTTGAGTTCCCTTTTCATTCTAGGACTCTTGTCCCTTATTTACTTATCTCGGATTCCGATAGCTTCGGAGATAACCTCGACCTTACCGAGATCACCTCGGCGTCACGACCAGGACACGTGGCACCTCGGCTGACACGTCGGCGTCACCTTGCCACGTGTTGGTGCTCATAAAATATATCCCCACAACTGCCTAGGTTCTATTACCTCGGCATTCTGAGATGATGGAACCTACACTGTTCGTTCATCTGTGCCCCTCTGTCCGAGATCAAACTCGCCGACCTCAAAGTTCCCTGGACTTTACTGTCCACTGGTGTCAAGAATCAAGTTCCATGCTTTCCAAGCTGCTTGAAATCGCACCTCCTAGCCGAGGTTCTGGTTCCATTAATTCGGTAAACTCCAAGAGCTTTGCAACTGCTCCACTCACACTCTCTGGTGAGTTCCCGATTTCCAGTCATCTATTTGACTCCGGCGATTTTCATATCGGCGTTTATTTCACTTTGTAGGTTCATAAACTCTTTACTTGCTATTAAGCTCAATCTTTCATAACTCTTCTGAATCTGCTTACTTGCCATCTGTTGCCTTCTATTTTCGTCTGTCTTCAAGTTTTGAATTGTTTGAATGCCTGGCACTGTTCTTTTCATATCCGCTTTCTGTTGCTAGCATCGTGTCTGGGTCATTACTTTCTTGTTCTTCACATACTTACTTAGTGCCTGTGCACTTGGCTTTATTCTTGAACTTTGTCGTCTTCTTGACTATTTTTCTCTTTTTTCATTCAATCCTCTGGCATTTTCTCTTTCTAGCTCTTTTGCTTAAATCCATCATTGTTCCAAGCTTTCAAGCTTCTGCAACTGTCTCCGTTCCTCTCCTCCAGTGAAGCTTACGTCATTCTGTCATTGTCGTTAGACTTTGGCAATTCTCATTCTGGCTTTCCTCTTTCTGAAAAGCCACTGTTCCTCTTGGTTTTATTTCTTGTTGCTTTCCAAGAAGCTCTGCTTCTTTGTTAATCACCATTGCTATTTTACCAGTTGTTTCCAAATCATCTTCTTGAATACACACTGTTCACACATCTGTTGATTTCTGGCACTGTTCTTGGCTTGACACACCTATGCAATCTTTTTGTCTTGATTTCTTGATAGCTTCATCACCATTATTGATTATGAATTACATTCTTGTTTCTGTTTTCTGTGTCTTTTTCCAGATTCTTGCTTTCAATCCTTGCCTTCAAACTCCGAGGTGCCAATCGCCGAGAAGAGCCTTGATCAAACTCTTCGGGAGATCAGCTCGAGGCCGAGAAGGCTACTAAGAAGTCTTCCCAACTGTCTTCTATATCCTGCCATTGATGTCAAGTAGTTTTGTTTCCTTCTTTTACTCCTTGTACCTTGTACCTTGTACTTTGTCTGTCTTTGTATGCTTTTAATCCGGCCGACGTGCCATTTTTGTAATCTGAATAATTTATTTTTCAATATTCAGGCCAAAAAGCCTTCTTTCTTCTTTAAATGCATTTCTCTGATTTCTTCTTTGAATGTATGTCTTCTTTTTCTGCTCTTGTATGATTTTATACTTAGAATAATTTGCATGTCTTCAAAGTACACCTTGACTGTGCAATCTCTTCGAGTAAAATACCTCTGTCATAACTTCTAATCTTGCTCATCTCGGCCTTGTCCTAACACTTGAAAATATTATGACAAATATTTTCACAAGTGTTGCTTAGGACTTGTCACTTTCTTAATATCTTCTATCAAGACTTCAGTTTTCCACATTTCAAGTTTTGACAACCTGGTAGTCTCGGCAAGTACGCAGATATTGCTTGAACTTGACTTTAACTTGTAAATTTTTCTCAAAAATTTCAACAAGTGTTTAACCATCATCCTTTATCATAACCTCGGCTTAACTTCAGCTTGTAAATTTTTCTCAAAATTTCAACAAGTGTTAAACCATCTTCCTTTATCATAACCTCGGTTTAACTATAACTTGTAAATTCACACAGAATTTCAACAAGTGTTTAAACCAATCTTCTTCCGATACGACCTCGGTTTAACTTCAACTTGTAAATTCACACAGAATTTCAACAAGTGTTAAATATGACCTTGGTTTAACTTCAACTTGTAAACTCACACAGAATTTCAACAAGTGTTAAACATGACCTCGGTTTAATTTCAACTTGTAAATTCACACAGAATTTCAACAAGTGTTAAACATCATCTCGGTTTAACTCAACTTGTAATTCACACAGAATTTCAACAAGTGTTAAATATGATCTCGGTTTAACTTCAACTTGTAAATTCACACAGAATTTCAACAAGTGTTAAATATCATCTCGGTTTAACTTCAACTTGTAAATTGTCTACAAATTTCAACAAGTGTTAAACAATGATTTCGGTTTAACTTCAACTTGTAAATTGTCCACAAATTTCAACAAATGTTAAACAATGATTTCGGTTTAACTTAACTTCTAAATTGTCTACAAATTTCAACAAGTGTTAAACAATGATTTCGGCTTAACTTAACTTGTAAATTGTCCACAAATTTCAACAAGTGGTAAACATCATATCGGTTTAACCAACTTGTAAATTGCTACAAATTTCAACAAGTGGTAAACATATTCTTCTTCTCTCTGCCCCCTGTATGGCTTCCACATACTCCTTTGCGAACCTTATAAAAGGTCTTCAACTGGCTAACTGCAGTCCAACCTTGTGTGTTTTCTTTTTTTATCTTCTGGGATCTGAGATCTGCTTACTGAGCTCTTCTCTTCTCGGACTTAAATGCCGAGATCTTGTTTACTAGAATCTTGGATCTGCTCACTCAGGTTGAGCTCGTCTCTTCTCAGACCTACTCATCTAGGCCAAGATCATGTCTTATAGGATCCAGGATCCAGGATCTGGAATCCAGGATCTACTCACATAGGATAAGTTCTTCTATACTTGAATGTTATCTCCTTGGGAGCGCTCATGCCCCCTATCTTCGCATCCCTTCTGGAAGGGTCTTCGTTCCTCCGTAGGTATCTATCCTTCCATACCTAGAGGTCATCTTTGTTATAGTATCCGCTTCGATCTGTTGTCTTTAGTGCGTCACCTTTCGGGCCGGCATCTTTCACTCCATGACTTTGGTCACGAGTTTCTGTATTGCGGTCGTCCCCTTCAACGTCGAGGTTGATAGGTCTCCCACTCCCAGTAGGAGCGTTGTCTCCAATCTGATCCTTCTGTCCGTCATTGGCCATCTATTCTTCTTTCTTTCCCACAAACGGCGCCAAATTGTGTGGGTGATTTTCTGACCACACCGCCCGCTTAGTAACCTGGTGGAGAGCACCGGTAGAATAGATGGCACCTGGCTGATCTGCAACAGAAAGAGAAGATTCCGGCAGTGGTTCGTCCACCCAGGGACACTCCGACAATCAAGTCAGTATATCTCTCAAAGATAAATCAAGTGTTAAACTCACAAGCTTGAGTATCAAAAGCATACCTTAGACCCATGGGAGTGCCTCTCTTTTATAGCCAACATAAACCTAGTCCCAATAGAAGCCTAACTTCTATGGACTCAGAATTACTACTAATCTTGGACTCCCAGTAAGATTAGGATAAACTCTCTAAGAGTCTTATCTTAATACAAACTGAAGTCTTCTCTCATTCTAGGACTCTTGTCCCTCATCCAGGTTGAGTTCTCTTTTCATTCTAGGACTCTTGTCCCTTATCCACTTATCTCGGATTCCGATGTCTTCGGAGATAACCTCGGCCTTGCCGAGATCACCTCGGCGTCACGACCAAGACACGTGGCACCTCGGCTGACACGTCGGCATCACCTTGCCACGTGTTGGTGCTCAGAAAATATATCCCCACATCTAATTTCAATGGACTATTTATGAATACCGTCTCTTCTGTGTAACTGTTTAGTTTAGGCCAAGTTTGCGAAGACTAAATAAGTGTACTTTTTGACTTTTTTTTTATTATGTGTAGAAAAAGTAGAGAGGAGATGTTGATTGATGTGACCCAAAAAAGATAAAAAGATAAAATAAGTGTACTTTTTTAGGTTAGCCAAACTTGGCCTTAGTCCGCTCCTCAAAGGACTTTTATAGTTCGAACGGACTCTAAATCCGGACCTCCATTTTGCAAACAAACTTGATGTATTGGTGCTTTTCACCTTAATAATCCAATCCAACCCTTGATTTCGGAAACAAACGGAAACAAACGGACCCTTAGAAATTATTGCAAAGGAACTTTTGTATTTGTGCGTAAGAGAAGTAACCAAACGTTAATGCTTAGATGCTTTGTTATCAAGAAGATTCTTGTTGTAGACGGCCAAAGGAGAATTATTTAATGTAACTTATGACTAATGAGAGTGAGGTAATCACGTCACAAACTTATCTTAGTCATTAATATGTATAAGTTTTATACAGATGTCACAAATTTATTTTAGCTTCCGTTTGGGATGTGAGTTGACTTTTTGATTTTTTTTTTAATTTTTTTGATTATTTTAGCCTAAGACTAAAAAGTCATGTTTGGAATGGATTTTTTTAACTTTTGTGAAAGAAAAAAATGAAATGATTATGATTTAAATATAACATTTTATCTTATTGATTTTTTAGTCTATTTTATCTTTTTGTAACTATTTTATCTCAAATCATTCATGACAAACATAGCCTAAGTCATTGATATATCAAGTATACCCATATAAAAAAACTATGTATAAAATAAAATTTAACAACAATGATTCATCCCCCCTTTTCCCCCACCCCCTTTGACCCCCTCTCTCTCTCATTGGTTACCTTTTCTTTTTCTTTTTCTTTTTTTTCCTGCTCCTCCAATCACTACCCGCCACGTGGCAAAGGGGGGGTGAGGGGGTGACCCCCAAAAGGAGGTCCCAAGCATTATTCAAAATTTAAAAACATCTACTTCCAAAAATATCTTGAAAATAGAAATGTTCTTACAATATTTTTATATAAAAAAAATTTGGTAATAATTAATATTTTGGCAGACACTTTTATCTTAAAATGATAAGTCTAAAATATAAAAATATCATTTTTTAGTAATAAATATTATTTTAGTAGACATTTTTGTTTTAAAATAATAAATTTAAATACGTAAACTTCTTAGTTGATATATTATAACTCTTGAAAATAAAATATACAATACAAATTCAAATTTAATGGGTATAAATTAAATTCATAATAAAGTTGGTGTTTTTTTCGTTTTATTTAAAGATAGTTATTAAAAAATAGGATTAATTACACCAAAATCATCTCAACTATTAACCCGTATATATTAACCCCTCAATTATAAAAGTATACCATTTTTAATTCTTTTTAGACTACCTCTAAAAAGAGAGATATTTTTACAATTTTTATAGTTAAAGATAGGGATGTTCATCAAACCGATTCAGCCGATACACCCAACTGATTCGACCAACTTGATCAAAGAACAAATGGTTTCGTTCTATGTTTTGGTCAACTGCGATTTGGGAATCCGGTATTTCTCGATTAGACGGTCAGTAATCTAGTCTGAAGTTCGAGAACTTTGAAAAACCAATCCAATCGCTTTATTTTATTATAATTAAATTTATTATTAGCTTTACACGCTTCACCATATTATACAGCGACATACACCTGTCATAATTATTTTATATTTTTCGCACTGACCGAAAATGTTAGTCACGCTGACCCAAAAATATTAACATATGTCTCATTTACCATTTGTATCTCTCTCTTTCTCAGCAAACCACATATAGATTTTGAAAATCACAAGTCTGTATCATTTAAGCGGTTTTACATATATTAATTAATGTATTAATTATAATATTATTATTAATTATATTCATTAATTATATTATAAAAATAAAAAATTATTTAAATTATATCACATCATCAATTGATATATTAATTAATACTCTAATCAATACATATAATATTATTCATTTCATTTTCCCTTTCACCAGGACTCGTCTTTGTCATTTATTGCTTCATTTGTACCTCTCTTTTATTTTTATTTTGATTCCAAAGGTCACAAACATGTCCCATCCCATTTTCGCTCGAGTCTCCCTCATTAGGACTCATCTGTTTCATGTATGGTTCCATTTGTATGTCTCTCATTTGAGTAAGGCTAAAGTCTCAAAATTATTTTCAAATGTTTCGCATGGTGTGAGAAATATACAATGAGTTTGTTTGGAAAGTAAATTAACTTTTTAACTTCGGATTAAAAAGCCTCCTCACAACAATCTTTTTTATTCTCTCTCCTCTCTCTCAGTCTCCCTCTATTTCAAATTACAGCATCAAGCTTCCGATAATCAAACAGTAATTGCAAAAATTGCTCTCCTTCGCGATCTCCTCTATTTATGGTTAAGCATCGATCACAATGGCTTCAGCTGTTAGCTGAATGATGGTGAAGTGGCAGTGACAATAGCGATGAGCGACCATGGCATAATCGGTGTGCCTTCTCTCTCTTCCATTTTATTTTCTCCACTATTTGTTACTCTTTGATTTGGATTTGTGTTTCTAAGTTGCGTTTGAATCATTTTCTTCTCTTTTTTTTTTTCTTTTTTTTTTTTTTTTTTTTTTTTTTAAAAGAGAGAGATTCGCATGTTGAGATGACGCCGAGCAGAGATAAGCATGCTAAGGGCAGAAAACAAGGAGCTGAAGCGGAGGCCAACGTGATGTTTCGATTTGGAGGTCCGCCATATGCTGCAGTGGAGGAGTATGGTGGGTGAACGTGCCAGTGGAGTGGAAACCACGGAGGCAACACCGGCGAGGCCGCCAAGACGGAGGCAAGAAGAAGAGACCGCGACAGAGTAGAGAAGGGACGTCGGGGTGTAGCCGTCTGCAGAAAAGAAAACAAAGCGTTGTTGTGTTTGTTTTTTTTTTTTTTTTTTTTTTTTTTTTTTTTTTTTTGGTGGTGTAAAATGGGGATCGGGGTGAGCCCGACATGAAATAAAAGGAGTTTGTGGAATGATGATGTTTGTTTTTTTTTTTTTTTTTTTTTTTTTTTTGTTTTTTGTTTTTTTTTTTTTTTTTTTTTTTTTTTTTTTTTTTGTGGGAAAGTAAGGGAGTAATTGGGGCAATAAAAATAGGAGCACAGTAAGGTATAAAAATAAAATTGGGCGGTGGATGAGTGTGAGTAAAAATAAAAAAAAAAAAAAAAAAAAAAAAAAAAGAAAAAAGAAGAAAAGGAAAATGGGTTTTAAAAAACGATGTCATGTGAGGGCTTTGTGCACTTGTCTGTC
>NW_021024845.1:584764-643453 GCF_004153795.1 Camellia sinensis
ATGTGAGTGAGGTTTCTATGGCTTAACAATCCTTGATCATTATTGTTCGATTTTGACCAATATCTGACCGCCAACCGAATAGAAAAAATGAACAGTTTCGAACAAAGCATTGGTCGACATTGGTTGACAGAATCTCCAACCTGAAAGACTCAATTTGAGTAACGTCCACCACTAAACTCAAATTGCCCCCCATGAACCCATGAACACTCCAATTAAAGAAACAAAATTTACATTTCATAAATAAATAAGTAATATTTACTAATAGTCAAGGCCTTATTAATTAACCTAAAAAATAAGTCATATATAGCCATCCTAGTTTTTCTTACCAATTTCTCATATAAATATTTCATAGCAATTAGTTTCTTGCAAACTGCCAAGTTGAGAGAAGAGAGAGAGACAGAGAGACAGAGAATCATGGATAGCAAGCAACCCAGTATCCTAATTTTGCCATGGTTAGCTCATGGCCATGTATCACCTTTCCTAGAGTTAGCCAAGAAACTCTCTCAAAGAAACTTCAATATATACTTCTGCTCTACACCAATCAATCTAAAACCCTTAAGAGAAACCCTTCCTCTCAACCTCTCATCCTCAATACAACTCATAGATATCCACCTTCCATCACAAAACCTCCCTCCTCACTACACACACCAAAAGACCTCCCTCCCCACCTCATGGCCACCCTCAAAACTGCTTTCGATGACACAAACCCGCCTTCTTCACCATCCTCAAGACCCTCAAACCAAACCTCATTATCTACGATTTCCTACAACCCTGGGTCCCAATTGCAGCTCGCAAAGAAAACATCGAGGCTGTTGTTTTCCTGACATGCAGCGCAGTGTGTTGTCTTTTTCAACTCACTGCTCCGATGATCCAAACAAGGATTACCCTTTTCAGAACTCAATTTCCCAACAGTTCAACGCCAGAAAATTGTTCAGTTTTATGTATGACACTTCAAATGGCCTCACAAACAGGGAAAGGTTCTTAGGATGCATCGAAAGTCTTCGAGCTTTGTGTTGATCAAGACATCAAACATGATCGAGGCCAAGTATGTTGATCATCTGTGGTTTAGTAGGGAAAGAGATTATTCCAGTCGGGCCTCTCGTTCAGAAACCCTACAAGAAATGATGATGATGAAGTGATTATGAGTGGTTGGACAGGAAGAGGTTAGTTCAGCTGTGTTTGTTTCCTTTGGAGTGAGTGTTTTCTTTCCAAACAAAGAATTGAAGAGATAGCTCATGGGTTAGAGCTCAGCCAAGTGAGTTCATATGGTTGTTAGGTTTCATGGAGAGGAGAAAACCTAGGTTCTCATGAGGTCTTACCAGAAGGGTTTTGGAGAGATTGAGAGATAAGGCTTGGTACTAGAGGGGTGGGCCCTCAGGCAAATATTAAGGCACCCAAGCATTGGTGGGTTTCGAGTCACTGTGGTTGGAGTTCAACCCTAGAGGGTGTGATGTTGTGTCTGCCCAATCATAGCCATGCCTATGCAAATTGACCAGCCCTTGAATGCCAAGGTGGTGGTGGATATTGGTGTGGGAATGGAGGTCAAGAGAGATAATGAAAGGTTGAGAGAGAGGAAGTGGCAAGAGTGATCAAACAAGTGATGGATCAAGAAGATGGGAAGGAGGTGAGAAGGAAAGTTAAAGAATTGAGTGAGAGAGGATGGAAAAGAAAAAATGATAGGAAGTTTTGATTTGAATTGAGAGAAATTGGTGCAGCTTGTTAGGAAATCAAAGAGCTTTGAGAAAATTTTCAATAATAAATTATACTTTTTTCACAAAAAGTTTCATTTAATCCTATTAACACTATATTTTTAGGGTAAAATGATCTTAGTAGGACTAAAAGAAAATTTGTGAAAAATTAGGACTTGTTTTAATTTTATTTATTTTTTTCAACATAAAAAATTATAACTTTTTTTTCACCAGAAAAATGTTTCATTTTAAATCCTATTAAACCCATTTGTAGGGTTAAATGATGCACCTTAATGGTAGCTAATTAGGAATATTTGTTGATTGAGAAAATTAGGACTAGTTTAATATTTAATTTTAATTTTTTTTTGCGCAAAATTATTGCGTTTTCTGAGGAAGAATACTACCTAATAAAAATATCGTATAGTGATAGGCTTGATTGATGCGTGTTA
Source organism: Camellia sinensis (assembly GCF_004153795.1). Classification (NCBI taxonomy): domain Eukaryota; kingdom Viridiplantae; phylum Streptophyta; class Magnoliopsida; order Ericales; family Theaceae; genus Camellia; species Camellia sinensis. The sequence continues at coordinate 586,902 of NW_021024845.1, forward strand.
TTTTTTTTTATAACGAAATTTTGAAATAGAATAATTAACCATAGGGTAATGATTTATTATACAGCATTTTAGTGAGGCGAGAGAGAATTTTGCTACTCTATGGGCAAAACCCCAACGGTCCTAAGATGTGAATATTTAGATACAGGCAAATCACAAATAAATTTTCTAAAATTTATTCAAAATATTAGACTTCTCTATAGTTTTAGAAAATTAATAAATATTATTGTATCAGAATTAATAAAAAAGAATAAAATTTTAACTACTACTCATTTTACTCAATAATAAAAATTATAGTGAATTTGCTTAATTGAAATATTTTTTCTGTGTATCATTAAAATTTTTAATTGACTTGATATCATATTAATATAAAGATAATTCATTTGATAATTTAATTTGAAATGTGAATGGATGGTAATGGAAATGTTAATTTCGAAAAATCACAAGATCTAATCTATATATAAACAAATTCTTAAGAGGTGTTGTATAATTACTTAATATAATGTATAATATTGTGCATAGACTATTACTATTTAAACAGATAAAAATTCCACAATATGTATAGGATGATGTGGGTACTATATTTCTGAATCGTGTGATTAAAAAAAAAAAGAAAAGAAAAGAAGATTGGTATCCGTGTTGGTGAGAATAAAAAAAAAAGAATATATATATATATATATATATAGAAAAAGAAAATAAAAAGAATGGTGGGTGGTGGAAACAATTATGGTGGAGGGACAAAAAGTGGCTAAGGTGGGAGAGAGGAAATAGAATATATGGAGAAGCTTTTACAGGTTGTATCAGAGAGAGAGAAGAAGTGGGGTGGGTGGGTGTGTGTGTGGTTATTCTTTAAAAACCATGCTGTTGGGTGGTAGTGGGATCATGTGGGGGAAGAAAAATGAGCTGTCCTTTGTATTCTGAATTGTTGCCTCAGACCCACATGGATTGTGGCCAAAAACCCGTGAAATAATTTCATCCCTGCTAGAGTTCTCTGCCCATGGACTTTGTTTTCTTATTCTTTGATGTTGTTTGGTTGACAAGAATCTTCAAGAAATTAGGAAGTCTACAACATGGAGAGCTCGACTGTTTGGTTGTTGATGAGGATAGTGGTGCTGTGGCAGTATGTGAAGGAAGGCTAGCGGCTGATCTTGTCCTCCACGGATCTGTCCCACTATGCTTTCCATTATTCACAGTTTAGCTTAGAAAGGAGGATCTATGGTCTACTTTTAAGCACACAGATCCAACTTTGCTCTGAAATTTCTTTCTCCAATAACATGTATGGAGGTCGCAACACTTCCAGTGATCGCTAAGTAATCACCTTGAAGATTCTGGTAGACAAGACCAGAATTTCATCAGTGATAGAGAGAGTTGTTGCCATCAGTGATCTGCGTAGAGCAGAGAGAGAGAGACAGCTTCTTTTCGTAGAGAGAGAGTAAGAGAGTTGAGTTGCAGACATGGTGTTCGACGAAATGTACCAGAGGAATTTTGGGTTTGCTCCGGCGAGGTGGTGAAGAAGAGTGGAGTGGAGGTGACCAAGATGGAATTTGTTAGAAACTACTGCAGCAGCAACAAGAAGAAGATCAAGATCAAGAAGAATAATTTGTGGCAGCGGAGTGAAGATATGTGTAGAGGTCCGGCGGGCGGCCAAGGCGAGGCTGCCGCCCGCCGGTGAAGCAGAATTACTAGGTTCTTAACCTAGCTCTGATACCATGTAAGAATTAATGTATAGAGAAAGAGAGAAAATAAATTATGTATATATTGATTGATGTATTACAAGATTGTTCTGTATATTGATTTGTATGTTACAAGCTATTATATAGGAGATGTGTGAGGTAAGTGAGTGGTGGTAGTGGATGGTAGTGGAGGTGGTGGGTGGTAGTGGAGATGGTAAGTGTGTTAGGTTTAGTGGGGTGGATGTAGTGGGTTAGGTTTAGTGTACATTAACAAGTTTGTTTGAAAAGTGAATTAACTTTTTAACTTAAGATTAAAAAGCCTCCTCACAACAATCCTTTTTATTCTCTCTCCTCTCTCTCAGTCTCCCTCTATTTCAAATTACAGCATCAAGCTTCCGATAATCAAACAGTAATTGCAAAAAATGCTCTCCTTCACAATCTCCTCTATTTATGGTTGGCAGTGGCGATAGCGATGAGCGACCATGGCATAATCGGTGTGCCTTCTCTGTCTTCCATTTTATTTTCTCCACTATTTTTACTCTTAGGTTTGGATTTGTGTTTCTAAGTTGTGTTTGAATCATTTTCTTTTCTTTCCTTTCTTTTTTTGATCTGTGCATGTGAGTGAGGATTCTATGGCTTAACTATCCTTGATCATTATTGTTCGATTTTGACCAATATCTGACCGCCAACCGAATAGAAAAAATGAACAGTTTCGAACAAAGCATTGGTCGACATTGGTTGACAGAATCTCCAACCTGAAAGACTCAATTTGAGTAACGGCTCCACCACTAAACTCAAATTGCCCGACCCATGAACACTCCAAATTAAAGGAAACAAAATTTACGATTTCATAAATAAATAAGTAATATTTACTAATAGTCAAGGGCCTTATTAATTAACCCTAAAAAATAAGTCATATATAGCCATCCTAGTTTTTCTTACCAATTTCTCATATAAATATTTCATAGCAATTAGTTTCTTGCAAACTGCCAAGTTGAGAGAGACAGAGAGAGAGAGAGACAGAGAATCATGGATAGCAAGCAACCCAGTATCCTAATGTTGCCATGGTTAGCTCATGGCCATGTATCACCTTTCCTAGAGTTAGCCAAGAAACTCTCTCAAAGAAACTTCAATATATACTTCTGCTCTACACCAATCAATCTAAAACCCTTAAGAGAAACCCCTCCTCTCAACCTCTCATCCTCAATACAACTCATAGATATCCACCTTCCTTCACAAAACCTCCCTCCTCACTACCACACCACCAAAGACCTCCCTCCCCACCTCATGGCCACCCTCAAAACTGCTTTCGATGACACCAAACCCGCCTTCTTCACCATCCTCAAGACCCTCAAACCAAACCTCATTATCTACGATTTCCTACAACCCTGGGTCCCAATTGCAGCTCGCAAAGAAAACATCGAGGCTGTTGTTTTCCTGACATGCAGCGCAGTGTGTTGTTCTTTTTCAACTCACTGCTCCGATGATCCAAACAAGGATTACCCTTTTCAGGAACTCAATTTCCCAACAGTTCAACGCCAGAAAATTGTTCAGTTTATGTATGACACTTCAAATGGCCTCACAAACAGGGAAAGGTTCTTAGGATGCATCGAAAGGTCTTCGAGCTTTGTGTTGATCAAGACATCAAACATGATCGAGGCCAAGTATGTTGATCATTTCTGTGGTTTAGTAGGAAAAGAGGTTGTTCCCAGTCGGGCCTCTCGTTCAGAACCCTACAAGAAATGATGATGATGAAGTGATTATGGAGTGGTTGGACAGGAAAGAGGTTAGTTCAGCTGTGTTTGTTTCCTTTGGGAGTGAGTGTTTTCTTTCCAAACAAGAGATTGAAGAGATAGCTCATGGGTTAGAGCTCAGCCAAGTGAGTTTCATATGGGTTGTTAGGTTTCATGGAGAGGAGAAAACTATGGTTCCTCATGAGGTCTTACCAGAAGGGTTTTTGGAGAGGATTGGAGATAAGGGCTTGGTACTAGAGGGGTGGGCCCCTCAGGCAAAGATATTAAGGCACCCAAGCATTGGTGGGTTTGTGAGTCACTGTGGTTGGAGTTCAACCCTAGAGGGTGTGATGTTTGGTGTCCCAATCATAGCCATGCCTATGCAAATTGACCAGCCCTTGAATGCCAAGGTGGTGGTGGATATTGGTGTGGGAATGGAGGTCAAGAGAGATAATGAAAGGTTTGAGAGAGAGGAAGTGGCAAGAGTGATCAAACAAGTGATGGATCAAGAAGATGGGAAGGAGGTGAGAAGGAAAGTTAAAGAATTGAGTGAGAGGATGGAAAAGAAAAGTGATGAAGAGTTTGATTTGATGATGGAGAAATTGGTGCAGCTTGTTAGGAAATCATAGAGCTTTGAGAAAATTTTCAATAATAAATTATACTTTTTTCACAAAAAGTTTCATTTAATCCTATTAACACTATATTTGTAGGGTTAAATGATGCTTAGTAGGACTAAATAGAAATTTTGTGAAAATTAGGACTTGTTTAATTTTAGTTTCTTTTTTTCAACAATAAATTATACTTTTTTCACAAAAAGTTTCATTTAATCCTATTAACACCCTATTTGTAGGGTTAAATGATGCCTTAGTAGGACTAAATAGAAATTTTGTGAAAAATTAGGACTAGTTTAATTTTAATTTTATTTTTTTTGAATTATTGGTTTCTAGGAAGATACTAATAAAAATATGTATGATTGATAGCTTGATTGATGCGTGTATTTTTTATTTAATCGAAATTTTGAAATAGAATAATACCATAGGGTAACTTTGATTTTATACAGGCATTTTGTAGTGGAGAGAGAATTTGCTGCTCTAGGGCAAAACCCCAACGGTCCTAAGAGTGAATATTAGAATACAAGGGCAAACTACAAATAAATTTTCTAAAATTTATTTAAAATATAGACTTGCTCTTATAGTTTTAGAAATTATAAATATTTATTTATCAGAATTAATAAAAAAAATAAAAATTTTAACTACTCTTTTATACAATAATAAAATTATATGAATTGTTAATTGAAATATTTTTCTGGTATCATTAAAAATTGTTAATTGACTTGATGATATATTAATAAAAGGAATCATTTGTAATGTAATTGAAAATGTGAAGGGATGGAATGGAATGTAATTTCGAAAATCACAAGAGTCAATCTATATATTAAACAAATCTTAAGAGGTGTGTTTTATAATTTACTTTAGATATAATGATAATATTGCATGACTATTACTGATTAAACAGAAATTTCACAATGTGATAGGAGGGACTAACTGATCGGATTAGTAGAAGACAAAAGTGTCCACGTAACATCATTTGCCATGTTTTATTGATGGATAACACCACTTGAGATAATATAATTGTTCACTCAATATTTGTTTTAGGTTCAGTTTAAATAAATCAAACAAAAGGAAAAAAATACCAACTGTGGGCTCCTCCTTTTTTTAAATCCATCATACATCTTTTAATGGAGAATTTGTTTTTAAAATAAAAAATTAATTTTAAGTCTTAATATTTTGTGTCAAAAATTTAATAATTAAAAGTCAAATACAAATAAATTTGTTAATGACTGATGAAAATTTTTGTCATTGTGTGATCCTATGTAAAATAAACTCATAAAAATAATTTCTTTCAAAATTTAAAAAAAAAAAAAAAAACAAACAAACAAAAAGGTATGCTCAACTTGAAATCAATCCTCATTTGTATTAATCAAATTTATCAAAAATTATGAATTCCGCTGGTCTCAAAATAGTTTTTTCTAAAAAAAATAATAAAAATAACAGAAAATTCTATAATATACAAATTATTACTTGATTATAACTCATAGTGTATTATTTTGGTTATTAATCAAAATGGTCTTTGTTAATGTCTTATATTTTTTACTATGTCTAAAATGGTGCATCAGATCTTTAATTATACTTTAGGTGGTGTTTGATTATGATTTATTATAATATTTTTATATAATAATATTTTAAGTATTTTATTATACGAAAAAGTACTTAAAGTGGGTTGACTCAAAAGTAAGATTTATACTTGTATTAGTAAGATCGTAAGAATTATTCACATTGATGTATAAAAAATTACAAATTCAAATCATAAATAGTGTTCTCAAAGGAAATCAGGCACAAAATCTCTATAACATTAATAATTTCAGTTCTCAAAGGGGTTCTGATTAATTATGTGACATATCATAATACCCGCAAAAATTTTATTCCAGCCAAATTATTTTTGAATATCTTTTATGGCAGAGCTCATGAAGGTGCATTATCAGTAATAATATAAATTCAAAATTTTTATGTAATAATATAAATTCAAAATTACTCAAGAAACATCAATAGGTTGCCTTAAATATACACAATTATTTTTGATGAATCATTATTCTATAATACTCCACACTATTTATCATTTGATATTTGTCAATTTATTTTCTAAAAACTTAACAAAAAAAAGTATTGAGTTCCATTATTTTAATCAATCAATATCAAATTAGACACTACACGTATGTAAATCATTTATAGAAATATGATATCTGATATAAAATTACAATAGAATTAACTTTAATTAATGTAATGATATTTTATATTATGATATGTGTTACAAAATAATAACATTTATTTTAATTTAAAATAAAATTTAAATTTAAATTATTTATTTTAATAATTTTAGTCTTATCATTCTATTAAAATGTTATTTGAATACTTATATAAAATAAATTCAGTTAAATTATTTGTTTATTTGTTTGGACGGATTTGATAAGGGGAGATTAGAATTCACCGGACTATTTGTCCTAGGATACATTGTCCCGGACTATTTGGTTGAACTGGATTTGTATCCTACGTTTATTTAGTCATGAGATTAGATGTCTGGATTGGACTATTCTATTGAATCCTATGTTTGTTGGGGATATTATGGAGAACGATAAATGCTCAAATGATTATTTTATCCATTTCAATTATTTACTAAGTAATAGCAATATTAAACATATCTTTAATATTTTAATTATTTTTAGCTAGATTACAATTAAATAATTTTTTTTAAATTAAATAAACAAAATATCAATAAAAATATATGTTATTTTTTAATTAAAATTTTAAATAAATTTATTTTAAAAAATAATAATAATTAAATAAAACATCTATTAAAATTTAAATAATGAAATTAAATAAAATATAAAAAAATTAAAATAAAACATCAATAAAATATCTATAAAAAATTATTTTAAAAAAATTAAATGCATTCAAATTCAATAAAAATTGAATAAAATTATTTTATTTTTAAATTGAGACATTTAGTTTTTTTTTGAATTTTACTAAATATAATAAATAATTAAATAGTAGAGGGTCTAAATGATCATTTTACCACCTAATCCTATATCTTCCCATATCCCCCATTTGTGTCACACCCCGCCTCCCCCCCCCCAATGGGACACAATAGTCCAACATATTTGAGACTAATAGTCCAACAAAAATTTTGAACCAAATAATAGACTATTAGTCCGGAGAGACTATTAGTCCAATCTCATGGCTCAATCTCTCAAAACAAACACTACTTAAAAGTATAATTATCATATAATGATTTTATATTATATATTATAAGATACTAACATTAACACTCACTTTGATATTAAAAATAATAGTTAAATTAGAAAAAGAATTAGTGATATAAAACTAAAAATGATTCTAATTATTTAATTTTATTTTTATTTTTACATTTATTTAGAAAAAAATATATAGAGAAATAGAATTACAAAAAAAATTATTTAAAATATTAAATACAAATATGTTGTGATTGGATTAAGAAGAAAATACATAAATTATGTAAGGAACGTGTTTGTTAGGTTGTAATATTGTACTTTTATGCCTTTGGGCTTATGTTGATATTGTAGTGGTGGAACACTTGTTTTGTGACATAATCCAATTTTAGGGACAAAATTTCTTAAGGTGGGATTATAGTGGCCCGGATTGAGACCCGACCCGATCTTTTTATACTATTATTTATGGGTTGGTGTTCACTTTGATATGAGTATTGCATCTTTGGGTTTTGTTGTCTCCGGAGACCCTGTTTTGTACGTGACATATTGGCAAATTTCTTCTCTATTATTAAGGTCATGCCCGTGACTATCTTGTTGGTTGCCACGATGGTGCTAGGTTGCTCCCGCAATGGGCCACAACCAGGCCGCGATGAAAAATACCTCTCCGTACTTTTGTCTGTGGGTTATGTCTATGCCCACGATGGTTAGGTCGAGCATGCGACTAGGGTACGTTCACGCCCGCGATGGCCGCGACCATATGTGTCCTTCAGGTCTTTGTATGGATGAAAAGTGCATAGCCCATGAGGGGTCACGAGTGTTGGCTGCGACTTGAGGATTCACGCTCGTGGTGTGGTTGTCTGCCGCCGCGACTATGTCTTTCATGCCCGCAATGCGTCTTTCTATATATACATATCACCAAAAAGCTACAAATATCTACTTTTTTAGCTCATCTTCTTTTCTCTCTCTAGACCGTCATTTTTAGCCTCTAAGCTATAAACTCTTATCCATCTAATTATATACATTTCTTACCCCTAGTGCTCAAGGCTTTAAGGTAGAGTAAGTTGAGGGTTACATTTTGATCTGGAAATTTCAAGTTTCCGGCATCATTGGTTTTCAGGGGTTGTTCTTCCTCTTCTCGGGTATTGAGGTAGGGATTTCTTTAATATTTCTACATGATTTGCATTTTGGGTTTGATTTGGGTGGATTTGGTTTGATTTGGGTTTGAACTTGAGTTATAAAAAATAGAGTTTTCTTGAAAATTATAGTAGAATGATTTTGGTATTGAGAATTTTGAATGTGAAATGTTGAAAAGGATATCTGTTTGGGGTATTTAGAAATCTTTGGGTATCCATGACATGAATAAATGATAAGGGAATTGTTGAGATTTGAAGTGATATTTTGATAATATATGTTGGGTTGGAAAGTGGAGATGAACATGAAGTATTGAAAGTTTATATTTATAGTCATCTCTTCAATTTGTTTCGCATATAGAGATCTCTGTTTAGTTTTGATTGTTATAGAAATTGCATGAGAACTAAGTTAACTAAAACCATTTACTCATGCATTTTTCATTTGAACATGGTTTCATATTTAAGTACTGAAAAATATATCGTTTTGAGAAAAATGGATAAATACCGTGATGAATTTGGTTAGGGAGTATGATTGTGGTTGTTATTTATATTGGCATGTGTGTCCTTGGTTAAAATCATAAACTCGCGCGGTTAGGTGACGATCTTTCCGGGTAGTACCAGTTAAATGACTTTGATAGTGCTTGCATAGCCTACTAGAAGACACGTATCTAGAGATTCTCAGTGTGTATCCACTACCGTCTTTTCTGTTTTGGAAGTAATGGTTTATGAATTTAACTATAAGCATAGCATTGCATTGTTTGAAAGAGAAAGGTGCATTGTTTTGGTAAATAACATTCATGTGCATTCACCCTATGACTTGGTTAAGCTTCATACAATATTTTAAAGTGATCTCTACTGTGTTGTAGCTCATCCTATGTGAAAATCAATTTTTAAGTGCTGATGATTTACCTCCACCAAGAGGATAACTTGAGAGGAAGTTGGAGCTAAGGCTTCTATGTATTAGACTTTAGTCCCACTTTTGTTGTAACCAAATATAATCTTGGAAACATGTAGGCACTAAGACATGAATTTGTAATAGTTTAGATATTAGTACTTAACAATCACTTGCTATAGATTTAGAATGTACTATCAATGAATGTATCATGCATGTGAACTAGTTTGTAATATTATGATGTTGTAAAGTATTTGGAGATCTCAAATGTATATATGAACATGGTTTAGTTTCGCTTATTGTATGGATAAATGTCAGTTATGGAAAGTCCAAATTCTCTATATTATCGGAGTGTTACATTAAATTTATTCTATATATAGATCCCACACTATACAAATTCAATCCAAACCACATAATCTCTTTCGGGATAAATTTAGAAAAGTTAAGGTGGAGTACATAGAATTATTCGTTTGGAAAGAATTTTTTAGCCTGACTTTTTGACTAATTTAGTCTGACTAAATTAGTTCCATTTGGGAAGCACTTTTTTACTTTTTTGTGAGAAAAAATGTGAAATAATTATGATCTGAATATGACATTTGTTTTATTGACTTGTGTAACTTATTTTATCTTTTTGTACTTTTTTTGTCCCAAGTCACTTCCTATCATGTTGCCAAACGGCAGCAAAGACTTTTGACTTATTTGCTTTCTTTTCTTTTTTTTTATGGTTGCTTGGAAATGTGTTTTTTTGTTTGTTTTTGAGTGTTGCTATTAACACCCCATTTATTATTTTGGACATCTCATTTATTTAGATCCCTACTTATAAATTTTAAAATTAATTACCTAAAAATCCTATTACCAAATGTTATGATAACTCAGATCCTACTTAAGATTTTTTGAACAAATAAATCTTATTTAATAAAATTGAGAATATTATCAATTTTTTTCAACTTTTAAAATTAAGAACATTATCAATTTTACATAGTAATGTTGTAGCTAATTGTTTCACTAACTGATAAAAAAAAAAAAAAGAACATGAGATTAAACATTTTTATCCTGTTACTTATTAGTTTAATTCAACCATATTAACAATTTTTTTCAGTTTTAAAACTGAAAGCATTATCAATTTTTTTTATTTTTAAATTTTTTTTTCAGTTTTGCACATCAATGTTCCATCGTCATACTCCTTCATAGACATAGAATTTTCAATTTTGTACAAAAAAATAATTCAATTTTTTTAATTTTTTCAAAAAAAAAAATTATGTGTTTGGTTTGAGTTTTTTGAATTAAGTTCTTTGAAAATTGAATTTTTTGTTTTTCGTGTTTTTTTTTTTAGTGAATTTATCAATTTTTTTCAGTTTTAAAACTGAAAGCATTATCAATTTTTTTTATTTTTAAATTTTTTTTTCAGTTTTGCACATCAATGTTCCATCGTCATACTCCTTCATAGACATAGAATTTTCAATTTTGTACAAAAAAATAATTCAATTTTTTTAATTTTTTTCAAAAAAAAAATTATGTGTTTGGTTTGAGTTTTTTGAATTAAGTTCTTTGAAAATTGAATTTTTTGTTTTTCGTGTTTTTTTTTTAGTGAATATTTTTAAAATTTTAAGCATTTTTTTACTTTTTTAAATGCACCTTACTTAGATGTATCTAAAAAGTAAAAAATATGTGAAAAAATATTTTAAAAAATTAATAAATACATAAAAATATTAAAAAAAACTTACCGAATTCTCATATTTTTTTTTTATATTTTTGTATTTAGTAAATTTTTAAAAGATTTTTTTTTCAATTTGCCATTTTTCTTACCAAAAACCGGCGGTTCAATTGACAAATAATAACGAATTTGCCTTGGCGGTGCGGTTCGGTGCGGTTTTAGCGGTTTCGGCGGTTTCGACGGTATTATGCACACCCCTAATGTTAAGTATGTCTAATAATTAAAAAATTTGCTTAAAATATTTAAAAAAAATCAATAAAAACAAACCCAAAAAAACACAGAAAACAAGAAAGTAAAATTTTCTTAGAAGTGTTTTTGGCAAACCAAAAACAAGCAAGTTGTTTTTTTTTTCACATAATTTTTTTTTTAGTTTCTTCAATTTGAAAGTTGATATTTTAAAGTTTTGAAAATCAAAATAAACGTCAAACTATCGTGTTCCTTTATAGATAATCATAAATGATGAACAATCATTGTTTGAAGGGCAATTCCGACTATTAAAAATTTAATGGGACTTGAAGGTCCAAAAAATCTTAATTATGATAAGTTTATAAATTAGGACTTGTGTCCAAATGTTCCTAAATTTTAAAATCCTTCAAATTTATTCTCTTCCAAATAACACCAAAATTATCTTTATGAAAATTCCACCCCTACTCAAATGCACGCCCCCCACACCCCTAAAAGCCATAATCTCCCAAAATCCTAACAAAAAAAACTCCACAAAGTTCATTCTCTCTCTCACGACGACAGAAGAAAAATATTTCTAAAGTGAATCGACCGTCGTAAGGAACATGTTCTCTATGATATATATTTTTTTTTCTTCTTCGCATTAGATGGGCGTATCTTCCTTCAATTCCATCAATTTCTTTTATCAGCCCTAAACCCTAAAAACAACGAATATATATATATATATATATAGTTCAAATGGAGCAAATTTGTATTTTGCTCAGTCTTAATCTCGCTCATCTCCCATCCCCCAAAGTCTCTCTCCTCTCTCTTTCACTGAAAATGTTCGAACCTGTGTTCCCAAACAAATAAGCTATATTCGAACTTGTATTCCTAGACAAATAACCAATGTTCGGATATGTTTTTCAAGAACCTTACCCTTACAAGACCAACCTTCTCCGAACTGAGAACACCATCAAAGCTATGAATCTCTTCTAAACTTATATTGTTGAACTCCTCTCGTCTCATAAAGTTATGGTTACTGGAAAAACTCATTGCCATTGCTGGAGAAATGTGTTTAATTGATAGGTTGCAACCGTTGTCACTGGAATATCACCGCTAGAGGGTTTTCAAGGTTTTGAAGGTGAGATTTGAAGATTGATGGGTGGTGATGGAGATGATACTCTCATGAATCATATCCCATGATTTAGTGAGTGTGGACTTAATTGTAAGATATGTGTTTTAGAGATAAAAAGTACGAAAACATGTTTGGTTTGGTTTTTTTTTAAAAGATGTTTTGGAAAATTATTTTGAGATAGAGTTTTGGAAAAAGTGATTGATTTGATGTGTGTGTGAGAGAGATTTGTTTGGAAAACTTGTTTGGTTTACAAGTTTTGGGAAATTTTTTTGAGAAAATTTGTTTGGTTTGATTATTTTTGAAAACTTATTTGTAGAGAAAATTTCCCAAATTTTTTTCAGAAAATCAAACCAAACGAGCCCTATGGTGTCTCAAAATTATTGATGTCCTCTTTAATAATTTCATTTAAAATTATTATTGTAATAAAAAAAAAGTCAAAAATAGAGATTCAAAATAATAAATAAAATACTAATAGCAGCATTCTTGCTTTTGAGGTTTTGATTATTAAGGCCAAGTTTGGCTAACCTAAAAAAGTGCACTTATTTCATCTTTTTATTTTTTTTAATTCACATCAATCAACATCTCCTCTCTACTTTTTCTACACATAATACAAAAAAAAATCAAAAAATGCACTTATTTAATTTTCTCAAACTTGACCTAAAAAGTCTAACCGCATAAACGATTGAACACAGAAATTGTACATCCGATCGGCCACCGGTCACTTCCTGGTCGAGCTGCTTCTGCACGGTCCGGGGCAGCACACAGACCAAACTCTGCCCGGCCCAACTTCTGGTAGCCCATTTCCGAGTGCACAGTCGATCATCTCGGCCCAATGCTCTGCTGGGCCCTCAACTTGTTCGGTCTATACCTCGGCCCAACACCGGAGCATAAATCACCCTCTCAGTTATGGTTACTGGAAAAACTCATTGCCATTGCTGGAGAAATGTGTTTAATTGATAGGTTGCAACCGTTGTCACTGGAATATCACCGCTAGAGGGTTTTCAAGGTTTTGAAGGTGAGATTTGAAGATTGATGGGTGGTGATGGAGATGGATACTCTCATGAATCATATCCCATGATTTAGTGAGTGTGGACTTAATTGTAAGATATAGTGTCTCAAAATTATTGATGTCCTCTTTAATAATTTCATTTAAAATTATTATTGTAATAAAAAAAAAAAGTCAAAAATAGAGATTCAAAATAATAAATAAAATACTAATAGTAGCATTCTTGCTTTTAAGGTTTTGATTATTAAGGTCAAGTTTGGCTAACCTAAAAAAGTGCACTTATTTCATCTTTTTATCTTTTTTAGTTCACATCAATCAACATCTCCTCTCTACTTTTTCTACACATAATACAAAAAAAGTCAAAAAGTACACTTATTTGATTTTTCCAAACTTGACCTAAAAAGTCTAAGCGCATAAACGATTGAACACAGAAATTGTACATCCCATCGGCCAAACAGACGATCGACCAAACTTGTCAACTTCAACTATCATAATGTTGACTGTGACTGCCATTTTGTCTTTCGGTAGAACAGTTTATGTGTTTGATCATGCGTAGCATTGCTATTTTGTTATATAATATATGTTGTCACGTCAAATGCATTACCCTTGCTATCAAGGAACACCTGTCGCATTAATGGCGGAAGCTCAATGGGTGAAATGAATTGAGGGTAAACTTGCCTTTTCATCAAAATAAAAAAGTGATTTATTTCTGCCCATGAACATGCCAATCCATGTTGGTTGTTCGGCTTTTATAGTATAAAACAAACTTAAACATCAACTCCAAATTGCTTACTCGATCATTTTGTTGGTTAACAATGTCTTGACTCATAAGTATTGCGTCCAACATTTCACATAAGATTTATGACTTCCCTTACTAATTTACACATTTTTAATAAACTTACATTATTTTTCTTTTTTCTTCTTTTTTTGAGTGGACTAATTTACACTACAAACATTTCAACCAAAAAAAAAATAGGCAGTAGCTTCCCTCCGGTCCCAGATCGGACTGGAGAGTGTTGTTGAGTCCGTGGGGGTCTACCACGGATCTCGTTTCGATAATCGGAACCATTCAATATGTAAAACTTGTCAAGTACTATATGTATGTAAAAAATCACGTTGATCGGATATCGATAGTTACGTAATCAAATCAATTTTGTATAAAAAAAAAGGACAGTGGAAAAATAAACGATTGACAAAACAATGATCTGATAAGATAGCTATTGATATCCAATCAATGTGATTTTTTACAATCATATAATACTCAACGAGTTCTACACATTAAACGGTTCGGATTATCGAAATAGAACCTGTGTGGTAGTTCCCCACGAACCCAACAACACCCTCTAATCCAATTTGGAACTGGAGAAAGCCAGGCCCAAAAAAAAAACTCTAATAATAAAAACCCAGCATGGTATGAGAATACAAAAATATTCGTATACAAAGTTCAAATTCCAACATATTATAACTTTACCCTTAATTGCCTGTTTTGAATCATTTTTTTATTCTAATAATTTTTTCAAAATCTATCCATTCAAAATTGTCTAGCGCTTACGCAAAAAACATGTATATATATACATATTATTTTATTATTTTGATTGACCAAAAAATCATTCTATTTACTTTTTTTTAGGGGTGATTTGAGATGTTCTAAATAAGTACACTTTTTGACTTTTTATAAAAAAAAAATATGTAGAAAAGTAGAGAAAGTGGGTAGAAAAGTAGAGAGGAGATGTTGATTGATGTGATCCAAATAAGTATATGTATGCAAAAAAATACACTTTTTTAGTACATGCCAAACAAGTACAAAATATTGATCTTGCTTGAAATACCTTGAAAAAACAACTCCACAAATATCAATTTTATTAAAAAAGAATTTGTAAAACTCAAGTTATGCAGTTTTCAGCACAAACTAAACAGAAAGATAAATTTGCCCAACACAAAATGCATGTAGGCCATGTTTATTTTCATAAATAAGGCATGAGATTGAGACTAATTGTAAATAGGAGCCACTACAATTCTGTTTGTTTGCTACTAGTTCCAATGGACTGTGAATCCCATAAACGGAGGGGATCAGAAAAGGTATTGAGATAAGGAGGGGATTAGGAAAGGTATTTGAGATAAGATATTAAGATTTTAATCCGCTGATATTAACTTGAAAAAACTGCTTGTTGCTCCTACCTAATTTACTTACTCCACTCACTCACCATTTTTTTTTTTTTAATTCTTCCACCTTTTTTGTTTCTTTTTTAATTCTTCCACCATTCTTTTTTTTTTTTCCCCCTCCACCATTCCTTGTCTCCTACCATTCTTTATATAAAAATAATTTAATAGAAAAATATAATAATATTTATAAATAATATAACAAATATTTATACCAAAAAAATTAATAATATAATACCAAAAAAAGTAATATATATATAAAACATAATTTTTAATATTAAAATATATCAAAACACTAAGGCCATGTTTGTTTGGGCGGACTGGATTAGCATTCCCATGACTAATAGTCCTAGGATGACGAATCAGTTGGATTATGTATCCTATCTTAACTAATAGTCAAGTTTAAAATAATTAGTCCGTACTTCAATTGTTTAACCAAACATCGGATTAATAATTTTATTGGACTATTAGTCTAATCCCAAGCTCATGTCCACCCAAACAAACATGACCTAAAGGTATTTATAAAATTTCATATCATATAGTTAATCCCATCATAGAATGACAAAACAAACAAGAATTTTTACTAGTTTGATGGTCATCAAACTAACAACTTTTCATCCTACCACATTAATAATTTTCTCACTAATAATCCCCCCACACTAACAATTCCACCCAACTTAAATCTAAAAATAAATGGACTATCAAGAATTTAGCGCCTGAAGTGACTGAAAAATAAGTTTGAAAATTGAATTTATGGCCTAAGCACCCTAATTTTCTATCACTATTTTATATCACCATCTACATAAATACTTATGAATAGTTTTTTAGTTTGAAGATAATTATTAAAAAAATTAATACCTTTCCACATAGCTGGTGATATAAAAGAGAAAAAAATAATAATAAATAAAATAAAATAAAAAAGTAATACATAGCAGAACTGATTGCTAATTATTTTACGGAGTTTCTTGCAAGCTACCAAGTTTAGAGAGAGAGAGAGAGTCATGGATAGCAAGCAACACAGTATCTTAATGTTGCCATGGTTAGCTCATGGCCATATATCACCCTTCTTGGAGCTAGCCAAGAAACTCTCACAGAGAAACTTTAATGTATACTTATGTTCTACACCAATCAATCTAAAACACTTCAGAGAAACCCTTTCTCTCAACCTATTATCATCCTCGATACAACTCATAGACATCCACCTTCCTTCCTCACTAGACCTTCCTCCTCACTACCACACCACCAAAAACCTCCCTTCCCACCTCCTATCTGCCCTCATAACCACCTTTGACGACGCCAAACCTGCTTTCTTCACCATCCTCAAGACCCTTAAACCCGACCTCGTCATCTACGATTTCCTACAACCATGGGTCCCAATAGTGGCTCATGAAGAAAACATAGAGGCTGTTCTTTTCCTGACATGTAGCGCGGCAAGCTATTCTGTTTTAACTCACTGCATCAATGATCCAAACAAGGATTCCCCTTTTCAAGAACTCAATTTCTCGAAAGATCAGGGCGATAAAATCATTTGGTTTCTAGATTACACTTCGAATGGTGTCACAAACAAGGAAAGGTTCCTAGGATGCATCGAAAGGTCTTCGAGCTTCGTGTTGATCAGGACATCAAACATAATCGAGGCCAAGTATGTTGATCATTTCTGTGGTTTAGTGAGTAAAGAGATTGTTCCAGTTGGGCCTCTCGTTCAGAACCCTACAAGAAATGGTGATGATGAAGTGATTATGGAGTGGTTGGACAAGAAAGAGGTTAGTTCCGCTGTGTTTGTTTCCTTTGGGAGTGAGTGTTTTCTTTCCAAACAAGAGATTGAAGAGATAGCTCATGGGTTAGAGCTCAGCACAGTGAGTTTCATATGGGTTGTTAGGTTTCATGGAGGAGAGAAAACTAGGGTTCTTCATGAAGTCTTACCAGAAGGATTTTTGGAGAGGATTGGAGATATGGGTATGGTAGTAGAGGGGTGGGCCCCACAGGCAAAGATTTTAGGGCATCCAAGCGTTGGTGGATTTATGAGTCACTGTGGTTGGGGTTCAACCTTAGAGGGTGTGATGCTTAGTGTCCCAATCATAGCAATGCCTATGAACGTTGACCAGCCCTTCAATGCCAAGTTGGTGGTGGAGATTGGTGTGGGCAAGGAGGTCAAGAGAGAGAATGAGAATGAAAGGTTTAAGAGAGAGGAAGTGGCAAGATTGATCAAACAAGTGATGGATCAAGAAGATGGGAAGGAGGTGAGAACGAAAGTTAAAGAAGTGAGTGAGAGGATGAGAGAGAAAAGTGGAGAACAGTTTGATTTGGTGATGGAGAAATTGGTGCAGATTGTTAGGAAATCATAGAGCTTTGGGAAATTTTTCAACAAATTGTACTTCTTTCACAAAAGTTTTATGCAGTTGGAATTGTTGTTCAGATCGTGACTGAGAGAGAGACTCGGTATTCTGCAACAACTTTTAGTTGATCAATTTTACATTTTGGCCCTTACAATAACTGCTAAATAAGAAAAAAATATATAATATTGTTGAGACTTTCTAAGGATCAAAACTGTGGCAGTATTCATATCAAAGGTATGATGTGTTTTATATAATAGAATAGATTAACAATATATGGTGATAGTAGGATAAAATAAAAAATTTGTGAAAATTTTGGACTTCTTGAATATTTTTCTTAGAATTGTTGGCATCTAAGAAGAGATACTAATAAAAATATATATTGATTGATGTATGCATTATTTATTTAATCGAAATTTTGAGATAGAATAAAACTATAGATTACTTCATTTATACCTGCATTTTCTAGTGGAGTGAGAATGAATATGGTACTCTTGGGCAATATCCCAATAGTCCGAGGTGTGTGCAGAGTAAATATTAAATATAACAATAATATCGCATGTCTATTACTAGTTAAACAAAAATTTCATATTACAATAGTAGGGACTAGTTGGTTGGATTAGTGGGAGACAAAGGCTGTCCACCTAATCTCATTTGCAATATTTTATTGATAGCTAACACCACATAAAATTATAAAATAGTTGCACTCAATATTTGTTTTAGGTCCAATTTGACTGGGTTAAAAAAAAGGAAAAGGTATCAATAATCAAACGACTATGTATTCTATTTCAACATTCGTTATAGGCTCAATTTGAATAGGTCAAACAAAAGGAAAAAGCATCAATAATCCAATATGTATTCTATTTCAAATATTGCGAATGTAGAAAGAGCCAAAAAAGGTGACATATAGCGTGACCTAAAATTGTAAGCACAGGTCTAATAATTCAAATGAGACTACATAAAAATATTTATATGCATAACAATATGACTACATAAAATACATAGTTGTTAGTCATTAATTTGACTTTAATATCATATAAGCCAATCACATGCTGAACGTAGCTTTTTCTTAGTTATCAAATAAGGCAAATAAATCCATTTTCAATACACAGTAAACTTTTTCAAAAGAACAAACTCAATTATTCACCTAATCAACTAAATAAACTAAACGAAATCATTTAATAACACCACCAATTAAGGGCATTAGGCTTACAAAGAACTATCAACAAGTCTTTTAATTTAAAAACAAACATCTTTTAGTCCAAAAATACTAACCAGCAGCTACAATAGAGCAGATATTCGAAATCAAATATAAGTATTTTACCTGCCTCCATAATTGTTGTTAATTGCTATAGCAGCGGTCATATGGGGTTGATGACAAAACTGGATTGCTAAAAAAACAGAGGAATGTAGGTAAATAAGAAAAAATGAAAACAGAAAATTAACTCCAATGAACTATAGCAACAAATACAACATAAGGTAGAGCTTAACCTGAGAAGTGGTCGGTGGCAACAACGTAGCTTATGGCTGGTGGTGAGTTACATCCTACACCACTAGAATGCTAACATAGAACAAGCAACACTGTAAGACCAAATGAGAGAGTATTTTCGTTTTCATTTTAAACTTTTTTTCATAACATAATCTTACCATTGATTCTACTCAAAGTTAAGTAACAATAGAAATTAAATGAACTAATAATTCAAATGATTTGACTTCTTTCAATGATTCGACTTTTCATTTTTTTTTAATATATTGTTCCTTATTTTCGTTTTCTGGTTCTTGTTTTTTTGTTCCTCAAAACCAAACAATACCTTAAATTCTTTTTCTTTTCTCTTCTTGTAGAAACCCACAATTTCAAATTCTTTGCCACAAAAGAGTAAACAAATGCCCATTTTGGTACAATGTAAAAACAAAGTAATAGATATTCTATAGTTCTAAAAGCCTTCCCATTTATATGATAGTCATTTCTTATTACCATGAAGTACACGATAATTCTCTAGATTAAATAAGATTTGCATTGACCCATAATCTAAACCAAGGGGGTAAAGTTTAAAGAAGCGTGCCACAACAAATTATCTCTAGATTACAAAAAAAAAAACCATGCTCACCCACAGTTACTCCTGCTTGCAAGGAACAAAAAATAGATTACACAATTTCCTCTTTGCTTATTTTTTTAAGGCAGGCAGAGAACCATTGAGACCAAAAAAATTAATCGACCACAGTTACCACTATCTAAACCTTTCATAATTTTGTTATAGCACTCCACAATAAGTATAAAGTTTCTTATTCTAACAGAGAAAAAATATGCAACACACTAATTTTCGGACAAAACCTACAAGTTCAAATTTTCTGAAAAATCCCATGTAACACAGCTAGTCTTGAAGTTGCACACTCTTTTTCTTCCTAGCTTTGAGCCACTAATGTCATCAAACCCTTTACCAAAACCCCTTACCAGAAATCATTCAAACCCACCCAACTGAAATCCACACATCCCCAATTCGAAGTAGCCATACAAACATGTCTAGGGCCGAAAGAGTTCCTATACATAGATTAGATTGGAAATCCTGACCTGTTCGTGGGTGTAACAGAGCTATAGAATCAACCCTTTAACTTCAACCATAAAATCAAATAGTATTACAGGGCTTGTACCAAAATAGGAAAAAAAATTAGGGAGCACAACAAAATAAAAAACTCGTAGTTCAAAATTCAAGGAAATTTTGTCCACATGCCTACCCTAAACTACAATAACATTAATCCAAGTTATCTCTCCAAGTTTTTATTTTCTTTTTTATAGGCGATTGTCAGTTGTTAGTTGTTAGATTAGCACCTATGGAAGTTAGCCTCCCCATCCTTTGCAAAGCACCAAGTGCTTGCCCCGTTAAAAACTCCCACTAGGGAGAGTTGAACATGACCTCCCCTAGGGACTAAGCCTTGGGAAAGACATGGTGGCCAACTAGGCTAGCAATCCACCATCAGCATTCCAAGGTAGGTAGGTAGGTACATTAGCATCAAGTATTTAGCAATTCATCAAGGTTAAAAAGTAGTACTTCACGAAGCATGAAGAGAATATACAACAATTTGTTAAATAAACTTCTAATCAAGGTTAAAACTTCAGCTGGTATCCTTCCGCATTAGCGGCGAGTGGAATGCCACAATCACACTATTATTGAAATGCCTAAAATAAATCCCATCTAGCATAAAATAGATTAGATACACACCTATTTTATAAAATGTGTTATTGACATTGGCAGCAGCTTTGGCAGAGGTGTCCATGAAGAAAAAAACAATTTTCCTCCAAATAGATATGTGCCTCTCACAAAATCATGTTGTTAAACCACATTATGCATAAATTCCAAACAATAATGCAAGATGAGGAGTTTAAATAGATATGCAATCATACATATACTTGCACACATTTCATGATGAAGTAATCATTAAAAAAAATTACAGATACAACATAAATAGAGCTAGTTTGAAAACATTGATCAGTAGAGGCTATAAAAAGCCAACCAAATTAATCTCTACGGTAAAAATCCCAAAAAAAAACAATCAATTAAACTGTATAGCAAAGCATGGGTCGATTCCACATGGATACACAATTAGCCCCCGAAAAAAATCACAAACAAACTTCTTTATTGAAGGGGAAACAAAATGAAATTGTGGTTTGTATTGGTGAAAAACATCCAGAACTGATTCCACCACCAAATAAAATTAAGTAAAATTTTAGGTCAAGTATAACAATGACATATAATACAGACAAACACTATTTGTTATTACCTTACCCCGAAGTGTTTCATATCATTTTTTAATACATTCTACTGAGTTTGACATGTAGCTAGTAGACAAGTACAAAAATGCCAAGCAATAATTTGTTAAGACTTGTACTTCCTATAGTTTTTCATTATGCTGAGATATAACAACTGTAGTTTAGTTCAAATGGAGATACCCAAATTAAAAGCGGATGGATCTTTTTATTCATGATGTGAACTAAAGAAACAAATGAGCTAAATTAACAGAGTGCACTAACAAAGAACAAAACAGTACCTGTAATGCTTGATGATCAAACACACAGGGATGAAGCAGAACAAGCAAACAACCCTTCAAAGGTGAAACACAAAAACAGAAGCCAGAAAAACAAATCTTACAAAATTGAAGGCTTCCACAAACGAAGAACATAACAGATAATAAATAATTAAAAAAACCCCATAAAACAAAACACTTGTGCATTTATTCTAACCTCAAGCAAACCAAAAGACAAAGGAAAATCAAGCAATAAATAATATAGTTATCAAAAGAAAACCAAACAAATTGAGAAAAAATGTATCAAATAATAAATAAAATATTGAACAAGAAATTGCGCGATAGGACTAAAAACTATGAAAATCCAAAAGTGCACACAAAATTACTAGGGCAAATTACACAAATAGTCCCTATAGTTTGGGGTTTGTGTCACTTTGGTCCCTGACTTTTCAATTGTGACACATTTGACCCTGAATTTTGAATCTTGTTCCAAATAAGGACAATTGAAGATATCATTAGATTTTTCAAGGATAAAATTGTCAATTTGATAAAATATAAACTAATTTGATAAAAATAAATGTCAAACAAATATTTTTGAATTTTTAAAAATTATTTCTACCCACTAAAAATAAAATTATGTTTATATGAGAAAATAGAACAAAATATGGGAAAGTTGATTTGAAGCTAAGACAATAATTTTGACTACAAAGCAATCTGAGAGAGAAACTTAGTCTCAAAGCAGACAGCAAGAGATATCCGTTTTTTCTAATCTCAAGCAATAAGAACCAAAAGTTATGAATTCTTTTCTCAATATTTCTTGGCAAACAAACAAATCAAAAGACAAAGGAAAATAAAGCAATAAATAATATATATATCAAATGAAAACCAAACAATTTGAAGAAAAAAATGAAATAAAAAATAAAATATTGAACAAAGAAATGTGAGTCATGAACATCATTGATAAATTCACAATAGTTTATATGTCATATAAATAAATAAAAAGGAGAAATTGGGAGAAACACGCCTATATATACTTCAATAATATCAACTAACGCAAAACAAATGAGAAAAAGAAACAAAATATGGAAAAAATTAATTAGAAACTAACATAATTTTAATTGCAAAGAAAACTAAGAGAGAAACTTAGTCTCAATGGAGATTGCGAGAAAGATATGTCCCTTTTTTCTAATCTCAAGCATTGAGATTTGAAAATCGTGAATTCTTTCTTAAGATTCCTTGGCAAACAAACAAACAAACCAAAAGACAAAAGAAAATCAAGCAATAGATAATATATTTATCAAAAGATAACCAAAAAAAAATTATAACATTTATCAAATAATATGGAAAATATAGAACAAAAAATTGTGAGATTAGAATATGAACTAAAAAAAAAATAAAGCAATATATAGAAAATTACCAAGTAATCAAATTAGAAAACTATTATTGATAAAGTTAAAAGAGTTTATATGTAATATAATTAACGGAAAAGAGAAATTTGTAGAACACCTATACAAATTTCAACACAATCAATTAAAATGAAAAAGTATGAGAACGTTAATTGGAAACTAATACTCTAATTTTGACAGAGCAAAGAAATTTGGAACAGAAACTTAGTCTCAATGAAGACTGTGAGAAAGAGATATCCGTTTTTTCTAATCTCAAAAAATTGAGATTCAAAAGTTATGAATTCTTCTCTCAAGATTCCTGGGCAAACAAACAAACCAAAAAATAAAAGAAAACCAAGCAATAAATAATATATTTATCAAAAGAAAACCAAACAACTTGAGAAAATTTATCAATTAATAAAGAAAATATAAAACAAAAAATTGTGAGACAAGAAAAGAACTACAAAAATCACACAGTATATACATAATTATCAGGTAATCAAGTGAAACTATAAAACAAAAAATTGTGAGACAAGAAAAGAACTACAAAAATCACATAGTATATACATAATTATCAAGTAATCAAGTTAGAAAACCGTCACTGATAAATTTGCGACAGTTCAAGTAATATAATTAAGGAAAATCAGCAATTGGGAGAAAGGCAATTATGTAAATTTAAATAATATCAATTTAAACAAATAAAATATGGGAAAACAAAACAAAATACAAGAAAGTTAACTACAAACAAAGACTATAATTTGATTGCAATAAAATCTGAGAGAGAAAGTCAGGAGTTGTTTGGGATGACCTAAATAAGGCCTCGTTTGGCAAGAGGCTATTTTAGCCAATTAGCCAAAAAGTTACTAAATTAGCCAAAAAGCCAACAACCCATACCAAAAAGTCAAAGATTCTCTTTTCTCTCTACTTTTTGCACATCTTTTTGTAATTAACCAAAAAGTCATCCCAAACATACAAGTTTTTTTTACTTACCTTTTTAGCCAAATAGCCAAAAAGTTACTAAATTAGCATGTTCCCAAACGAGGCCTAAGTATACTTTTTGTTTTTTTACGAAAAGATGTGCAGAAAAGTAGAGAGGTGATGTGATGGAAAAAAGATAAAAAGATAAAAAGATGGATTATTTTTGGGTTGCCAAACTTGGCCTCAGTCTCAATGGAGACTAGAAGAAGAGAAACCCTTTTTTTCTAATCTCAAGCATTGAGATCCAAAATATAAATCTTTTCTCAAGATCTCTTGGCAAACAAAATCAAGCAATAAAAAATATATTTACCAAAAAAAAAAAACAAAAAAAAATTGAGAAAACTAAATTTACAAGGCTAAGCAATGACAAAGGATTTTATTTACATACAATTCACAATTAACCAAAAAATGGTCATTGGCTTGGATAACCAAATTGGTGGCTTCACATAACAAGATCCATAGGATTGCACCCGCCCATTGATAGTGAATATCCTGTGGAGGCTAAATGGCCCATCTCACTAGCATAGAAAATGAAGGCAGAAACATTATTATGTAACATAAGTCAGTCCTACAAATCTACAATCAGTTGTGTACACCCATTCAGATTTTTTAATAATGTTTTCATTTTTCCATTTCAAAATTATGAGTGATTCAGATAATGGCATCTAATTTAATAACTATTCATTTTGTTTTTTGCTATTTATTAAATAAAGAAGTCCATGTCACTCAAGGAGAAACAAAACAGAGTTGAAGCCAGCCATACATGAACAATTGATGCTATCCCATCTTAAGTCTGAATGGCTCGTTAATTCCACTCCTACAGGTCAACTACCCATATACCACACACACAAAGCATAAAAAAGAGTACAATTCATAGCTCTAAACCCACCAATTACATGAATGATTCTATTTTTGTATATTTAGGCACGACATTCCATTTGAGCACTATCTTAGAAAAATGAAAAAGATGCCAAGTTCTTTACGCTCAGAAATAAATAATGCAACAAGTGCAAATCACAAAGACCATACGGACATATTTTCCAAATTACACAAACTTTCCTTCTTTATGCTATGGAACAAGAAAAATCACTTCATTAAGCCTCGTTTGGCAACTACATATTTTAGCTAAAAAGTCAAAAAGTCACTATAAATTGTCACATCACTCTATCTACTTTTCTGTACATCTTTTCGTAAAAAATTAAAAAGTTACTAAAATAGCCTATTCCCAAATGAGACCTAAATGTCCATTTGGTAACTTACACCAGTTAGGCATAGAGTGAGCAACGGAATAAGATTCATATAAAAATCTAGTGGGCCATGCTTTGTCTAACATGAACACAACCCATTGACAAGTCTAAACTAAAATTTATTAGAAACAATACTTTGTACTTGAGCAATTAACAAACATCAATTAACAATAAGTTTTAGATTGTATTTCATTTGGGCCTATAAGTCAATCCAAGTCTTCTTGGCTCAAAAAGGCCAGTGGTGCATTTACAATGCCAATGTAGTTCACTAGCAAACTTAAAAATAAGCATACAAGTTTTTGTTTTTGTCAAGCAAATTCCAGCCAAATATGAAAATTATTTTTTTGGATGGATAAGTCATAAATTAAATACAAAGAATGTACACATTTACAAGGGATACACCCTAGGTAATAAAACGAAAACCACAACTATAACCCAAATTTGCCCATATATCCTCATTTTTTTCCCAAGTTACCCCTACCATCAAAGATAATAGATAAAAACTTAGGGAAGATATATGGGCAAGAAACCACATAAACTACATAATTACAAATTGAAACACATACATAAACAGAAATAAACACACTAAAGCATCCACAAATATCAATCAACTATGCTAACCTCCCCCATAAGCTCCCTGTCTCTACCATGGATAGAACATAGAGTTCAATAAGCATCTCGCACCTCATAGCCACTCACCATTCAATGGTATCTTGACAGGAACTGAACAAGAAGAAGCAATACTAACCTACGTTACCAAAAAACGCTAATACCTTAACAATTACTTATTGGTATGCAAGTTCCAACATATGGTACACTTACGTTCCAAAACGGTAAATTTATCAATCTGAAATGATCCCAAAAGTTTTTTTTCTAATAAATTTCCTTATATGTTTCCTTAGGAAGAAAAAAATCACAGATAATAAATTAAAATCTAAGATAAGTTAAGTTTGACAAGACAAAACACAAAAAAATGGGTCATAATACTCATAAATGTTTTGCAACATGAAGAAAAAAAAACTAAATTTTATTAGATGCCTAGTAGTTAAAAGAAAATTACTCTAAAAATACATTACTCTAAGGTACCTTAAATTCGCAAGTATAATATATACAAATCTACCACTATTGTGTCACATTTTAAAGCATCTAGCATACCACATTCCCGTTCCTGTTTCCCATACCGTAACGATCCACATTTCAGATAACATAGCTACCAACAATAGAAAAACAAAATTCACTATTAATTGGCATTAAATGCAAATACAAGGAAACAAAAATACCCAAACACAAATTGCAATCCAAACCCATAACACATAGACATGGAAGCAAATATACAAACACACATACAGATATCCCAAACATTTATAGATACATAAATATGTAATGCTAAACCTAGAGAGATACAAAGATTTCAAAAAACAGGTAAGTGAGATTAAAGAAATACGGAAAACCTGCCAAAATTGGTCTATACAAGCGACCAATTGTAATACCAAACAACGGGACAATAATATCGAAGAATGCCTCAGATTCACTTTCAGCCTATGTGCATATATAGAAAATCAACACCATGGGTCCAGTTTCGACATCTCAATCAAAGTTTAAGTCAAATCGATTCAAAGAACAGAAAATAATTAATGTGTATGATAAAGTTCTAATTGATAGAAAAACTAGAGGACGTAGGGTTTTAGAGAGTACCTTTGGAGAAAATCAGAGGGAAATGTCGAGGGTTCGGTAGCAGGGGCTGTGATAAATTAAAATGCACATAATAAAACCCTAATTAGGGCTTGTATGTATAGAAGATTTTGGTGTTCCAGTTGTCGTATTCCTGTTGTGCCTTGTTTGAGATCTTCGTTAGGTTATTTTAAATTTTGGTTATTTTAATAAGTTTAAATATTTGTGTTTAAAAGAAAGTTGGATTTTTTTAATAGTGTGTGGTGATATTTATGGAATAAAAAATGAAATGACGATGAATTTAATATGATATTTCATTTTATTGATTATTTTAATTTATTTTATTTTTTGTGAATTTTAATTCAAAAAAATAAAAACTTAGGTAATGTTTAGTAGAGTTTTTTAATTATTATTTGATAATAGAGTTGTATTTTGAATTTGTGAGTTTTGAAATTATGATTTGAGTGAGAAAATTTTATTTAGTTATGAATTTTAAAAAGAGTTTTGAATTGAGTTTTGGTGAAAATTTTGAGTTTTTGAAATTAGAAAAGTTATTTGATTCAAAAATGTACAACTCATAACCAAACGTACAATCTAAAATTTTATTTAAAACTCGTATAAAAATTTAAAAATTTTCGAAAATATTTTTTATTTACAATATAAAAATAACAAGTGTCCAAAAAAAAAAAAAACCGAACACTGTTCTAATCAACCAGCCGAACGTCCGGGAGGATGACCGGGTTAACTAAATTTTTCCGTTGAGAAAAAAGTTTTCAAAAGTAAATATAGAATTATAATTTAAAAACGTAAAATAAACACTGCACTCAAATGAGTGAGTAAAAATATGTTTGGAACACATAACCAAACACAACCAATTTTTAGCTTCCAAACACACCCTCTTTATAGACTGGACAGAGAGAGAGAGAAAATACATAATAAAATTTTAAATTATAAATGTATTCTTACTTAAAATACTTTTGTAGTTTGAAAAATTATAAATATTTTTTATCATACTTTTTATTTAATAGAATTAATTGAAAAAAATAAAATTTTTAACTACTTTTATATACAATAATAAAATTATATGAATTATTAATTAAAATAAATTTTTAACACCATTAAAAACTATTATTCTATATAATAATAAAATTACATAAATTGTTAATTGAAATAAATTTTTAATATCATTAAAAATTATTAATTAACTTAATGATTTATTAATAAATAGATCATTTGTTATGAAATTAAAAATTTCATAACAAATGTGTGTTTGTAATTAAGGAGTGAAATTAAGGAGTGTGTTTGTAATTTACTCAAATTTTAAATTTATTGTTTAATATCACATTTTTTTTTTCCCCCTTTTGATCAAGATTGGAGGATGTTAGTAAAGTTAAATTACAAGTAAAGGGGCCGTTTTACTCTACCAAGCTCGAACCCTTGGACATTTCTCTCACCGTCGCACATCTCAAACATGTATATATTATGATCTTGTTTGAGAATAAATTATTTTAATAAATTTTTTATGAAAAGACGTAAAGAAAAATAAAAAAAATAATTTAATAATTTATAATAATTTTTTAACTATTTTAATCACCCTCCAAACGGAGGCATCTCCAATAGAAATTTAAAAATAATAATAATAATATCAAAATAATGAAAATAATAATATTAACCTAATAAAATTCACTGTGTTAATCTTAAATTAGACAATAAAATTTCACAATCACCATCACAAAAAGGTATATAGAGTAAAATTGTAGTATTAACCTACCTAACAAATAACAAAATAACTTCCAACAAACATTATTGATGAAAATTTCAATGCTCATTTACTTGTTGTATAAATGAATTGTTGTACAAATTGTGTGATAATATAAAACAAATAGATTCATATGGAGCAAACAATTAGAATTTCATAAACAAGAACATCGTGGAATTTACAAAAATTCATAATAAAATAAAACTAGCAAAAGGAAGCAAACCGAAGCTTGCACTAGACAGTATCCTTAAAACAGATTCGTCGCTTCACCGATTAGGTGCTAAAGATTGTTCGACGTCTGTCTCCCAGGATACGACGGTTGGACCAACTACGCAATGCACTGACTGAATAGTTTCGGCGAACAAAACTTTGCAACATTCTCTCACAAGAAAAATATAATATAAAACTGAAAAAAACTTTTGACAGGAAGAGCAACAACTTTTCTAGTGTAGAATGCTAAAGGAGAGGGCATCTTTTTATACACATGAAGAGAGAGAGGAAAAGGCACTTGCAACAAATGCAAAAGATTTGATTTTGCAAAACTCCTAATTGACGGCAAGACTTAATTTTGCAAAACTCTCAATTGATGGCTTTAATTCATCATCATTATATAGGAGTTACACCCATTTCATACACATGTGTAATGTGTATAATTCTGTAGCCACCTTTTCCAACACCTCTTTCATGGGGCCAACTTAATGAGTCAATTTCTTATTCAAATCTTAATGGTTTTTAGTCACTCTTTTTGTGGTGTAAAGATTTCATTACAAAAAAATCTAAACCCACTTTAATCTATCTCAATTGAGGACTGACACCATTTTAATATTGCATTAAAGTCACCAAAAAATCATTATTTTTCCAACTATCCCCACATGAATAAAAATTGACCGAATAACAACAAACGGACAACGCTTAACAACAAAGACTCGAAGAGAGTGCAACAAAATAACCCCCGCATCGGAAGGGATAGCTTTTGGCTTTGAACCTCTCCTAGTGAGGTTTATCAGATTTACTAGTTGTCCAGTGAATACAAAGTCTTGAATTGTTCTGTCATTTATGTAAATCAAGACAACAGACTTCACACATGAATTATTCCAACCATCGTTCTGTTCTCACTGTTGTGTCTGATTTGGCCCTAGAACACTAGCCTAATTCAGTGAGTGGTTTAAAGAATCAGGTCCTATCAATTCTTATAGAAGCAGCCCCACTTCACACTCACGTAGATGACTCTACTTGAGTATCCTGCTATACTCAGCTTAACAGCTCAACACATTAGAGTCATTAAAAGCTCAGCTTAACCTCTACACCTGCAGGTATCACTGATAAAAGGAATGGTTGGAGGTTGTCCCATTGACCCTAGATATTGGGATCTCCAGTCAATTAAGTTGGGTTTCCATTCTAGTAATACCTTACACTACAGGTCATAAACCCATTCTTTCTAACGACTTCTCTACTAACATTCGATTGAACCCTTTGGTTAGCAAATCTGCACTGTTGTCCTGAGATTTTAAATAGTCTAAAGTGACAACTTCATTTGAGAGTAGTTGTCGTATAGAATAATGTCTACGACAAATATGTCTAGACTTTTCGTTATACATATTACTCTGTGCCCGTCCAATCGCTGATTGGCTATCACAATGAATACAGATGGCTGGCACAAGTTTCGACCAACGTAGAATATCCTCAACGAACTGGCGAAGCCATTCAACTTCTTCAATTGCTTTATCCAAAGCAATAAACTCAGATTCCATTGTTGATCTCGATATATACGTTTTTTTGGAAGATTTCCAAGACACGACTACCCCTCCGAGGGTAAACACATAACCACTAGTGGATTTGGAGTCTTTTATATCAGATATCCAATTAGCGTCACTATACCCTTCTAGTACCGCTAGGTATCTACTACAATGCAGCCCATAATCCCGGGTGTAACGTAGATAACCTAATACCCGCATAATGCCTCTCTAATGAGTGGCATTCGGATTACTCGTGTATCTACTAAGCCTACTAACAGAGTAGGCTACGTTTCGCCTTGTACAACTCATCAGATACATCAAACTTCCAATGACTCGAGAATATTCTAGTTGAGAGACACTCACCATTATTTTTGGTCAAATGTAGACTCACATCTACCGGTATCCTAAACACACTTGTATCTGATTTACAAATTTCTCAAGTATCTTCTCCACATAGTGAGACTTAGAAAGTACAATACAACTAGAAGTTCTGGTAATCTTGTACCTAGAATGACATCTATAAGGCCTATATTTTTCATGTCAAATTTGGAATTTAACAATCTCTTGGTAATTCTAATCATTTCATCATTACTACCAACAATGAGTATGTCATCAACGTATAAAATGACATAACCTTTGTCCGTGTCTTTAACATATATGCGCTTGTCACACTCATTGATTCTAAATCCATTTGACAACATAACATTGTCAAACTTCTCATGCCATTTCTTAGGAGCTTGCTTCAAACCATACAATGTTTTGACAAACTTACAGACTTTCTTATTTTATCCTGGAGCTGAACACCTCTCAGGTTGCTCCATTGTAGATTTCTTTATTCAAATCTCCATTTAAAAAAGTTGTCTTTACATCCATCTGATGTATCTCCAGACCACGTAAGGCTGCTATCACAATCATCATGCGAATGGATGTAATCATTGTTACAGGTGAATATGTATCAAAGTAATCCAGGCCTTCTCACTGCCTATATCCTTTGATAACTAGTCTAGCTTTATACTTATCAATTGACCCATGAGCTTTCATATTTCTTCTAAAGATCCACTTTGTCACGACCCAAACCCGCCCCCTTAAAGTTTAGCGACGTAACCGACCAGTAATCCTGAGATTACCCAAGGCCTCTTAACAGAATAACAAAAATATAAGGGGCTGCGGAAGCAATTATACAAAATACAAAGTCCATAGAGCTGTGAAGACGTACATGAGGCAAATAAGTTTTAAACTTATATAATGTCAAACTTCCATAAAACTTATATCACCATACATATAATGTCATGAGGGACTTAGCCCAACGTACAAATAAGCAAAGCAACTAACAAAACATCTTCATGAGGTTCACAAAACTTGACTTCTCAAAAGGGACCCCCCCGGGAGGCACAGTGGTTGGTTGACACAAAACACTCCAGGTAGCAACTTAAGCCTGGTCACACGCCTGCTCACCTACATACATAATATAAATAGTGAGCGGAAGTCCAATGAATAATAACAGAGTAAAGGGTTTAAATGAATGATGTTTATAACAGATTCAGAAATCAGAGTTCATATCAAAAACAGATGTATATTCATATTCTTGTTCAAACTACATACAGAAATAAGAGTTCATGCTTAATCATACATGGTACATCCATTAGCGTTATCATGCTTGTTAGTTCCATAAGGAACCTCTGGTACCGAGAAACTTGTATCATACTTAAGCCACAGTATTATTACCTCTGGGAAAAGGCCTTGAAACCACGGTATTGTTACCCCCCGGCAAGGGCCTTGTACTTGTAAACCACGGTATTATTACCCCCGAGCGAGGATGTCACGCTCTAGCTCGCCTTTTTCCACACTCCCTTTTGGAGAGGTCAAAATATAAGCCCTACAGTTCAGACTCCCGCGGTTCTGAATCTAATCTCACAAGTGCAATGTAGAATTAATAAACACCAAAGAGTCCAAATCTGGCAAATCTTTTGGAAAATCAATTTTGAATTAAATTGTCAAAAATGGACTACTTTGCCAGATACAGAGTCACCACCGAAATATTTTGAAAAATTTAGGAAACCCATGTCTCGTGCCAAAGGTCACGTGTCCGTCATCACCAAGCTTGTCTCGACTCAGGAACTTAGGTACGAGAGGGAAAGATCATGAATACATTTGAGCACCCTTACTCGCTCGATCAAAGATCGGTCTTTACTAATCATGATATGATTTTTATTTACATTATATGCTCTTGTGTCGATTTTTTAAGCTAGCATTACTATGTGATGCGCACACACATAAGCATGGACTAACTTGCAAGAATTAGAACACTTGATTCATGTTTGTTTTGCAAAGTTGTTTCGAAATGTGTACCACTTGAAAAAGTGATCGCATATAAACAATGCTCAAATTATTCCAATTCAAGCAATAAGCCTTCATCCACGGGCATTTCAAGCAATTTTATCAATTAAGCATTTAGCTTCATGGCAAGCATACTAGACATGGCAACATTTACATGCATGCGATATGCTAAAGTGAGTAAAGACTCACCTAATACTCCAAGCTAAAATAGAAATGAGTTAGAAAAAATGCATGATTCCTAACTATACAATATGACTAATGCAATACGTGCGATATGCAACTAAATAGGCTCGGCTACTTATCATGGCATTTGAAACAATTTGATAGTATGCGGTCTAAGCACGTTTTCAAAGAAGTATTTAAATTAATAGTGCAGTTAGAATGATGCGCCAAGCCTCGGTGTATGCAATACGAATGGATGCAAACATGAAGAATGCTAAACGAAACATGATGTTCCTAAACTAACCATCGTAAGTAGTTAAATAAAAGGGGGAAATACGTGGGATTGGAAGACATACACATTATTACATTACGCTCTCACGAAGGAGAGTCCAAATGAATAAACTAGTCAATTAACTAACTAACTAAAGTTAAGCTAATTAAGCTAATTATCACAAACCAAAACAAATAGACTAGCTAAACTACTTATTATAACACTTGAATTGACTAGCTAGTTAACTAACTAATTAAATAATTACAACACAAGTGCAATTAAAATAAGTAATTAAACTAAAAAATTAACTACTACGCCTTGGGAAACGAGGATCGTTCATGCGCATGCTTGGTTTCCACCCGAAAAGACCACAGTTTTGCTTCTGAATGCCTCTGTTTGCACAATTGAACATCAACATTACTACTTACTCTGCTCTGTCTTCCTGCTAAAATTTGCATCAATGGCCGGCCAGCCAATGATAAAGGTTGCCAGCCACTTGCCGGCCACGGAAAGTGGTCTACCGGCCACTGCTGCACAAGTTCATCTTGCTACAATAGACAAACAGAACATATAAAAGGTATTTCAAGGGTTTATTTGCACAACTCACCTCTCATTTTCATGAACAAATCAAAAGAGTAACAAGTTTGATCCACAAACCATCAATAGATGCAATTTCATTGCATGATAGCTTGTGAAACCAAGTGTGAAAGTTCAATAAATGCAACAAAACAAGACTTATACAACCTTCCTTTCATGAAAGATCAAAGGAAGTGGTGATCTTGGAACCTTGAATCATTTCATCACTAATGAGTATGAAATGCTTCAAGCTTTCATGTGTTCAATTAATGTCTGATTGAACACAACCAAATTATCATCTTGCACCATTTTAGTTCCACTTTTAGTTACTCCATTTTAATTACCTTGCAATTCCTTAGTCACTTAAGTCCAATAGTGAGTTAGAGTCCTCTAATTGAAAGAGGGCTCAAAACACAAGTTGCTTTGGACATGAAAGAAGCATCATACCGTTGGTCATGAATCCCTTAAAGGATTAAACCATTAAGTATGAAACCTCAATTTCATATTTGGGCAAACAGGTGACTTGAAACCACTTTCAAAGCGAAATAAAAAGTCAAGAATGGAGGGAGGTTGCAGAGATTATTAGTACTGAAATGAAGTATGAAAAGCCAAAAAAAAAAAAACAAAAGTGCTATCAACTCAAATAAGTGATGTCTAAGACCTAAACCATCAAGTTTATAAGGACAATTACACTAGAAGCATGCTATACAAAGCTCAAATGCAAACAACAGCCTAAAACAGTGCTAAAATAAGTCCTAAAACATGTTGGAATCAAGACAAAAAATGCTAGAAAAATAAGCTAACACATAAAGCAAGCTAGGCTAGTAAGCAAGACACAAGGAGGGGAGGCTAACCCCTCAAAATTTGAACTTCAAAACATGATTTTGGTCACTGAAAAAGCTCTGAAAATCAATATTTAAAAGCTTGAAAAAAGATAGTAAAAATGTGGCAAACACAAGGGCAAAGGCCTCCAAAACAAGGTACAAAGAAGCGCTATCAACCCCTCAACCTTTAATGCCCTTAAACCCCAGCTTTAGCCCAAAAAACACCGAGTTTTGACAACCCAAAACAATGGAAAAACAATAGGAATAATAGCAAATAAAACAAAGCTATAAACAAAGTCTTATACCTCATATAGAGAAGATGCAATTCCAAGCAAAACTAAGTAAACACACCCTTTAGAGCTCAAACCAAGCTCAAAAGTACCTCATCTCAAAGATGGTGAGATTTGGTTAAGGGTGTATAAGCAAAGGTTGAAGATTTATAGGCAAAAGTGTAGAGATTTTGTAGAGAGAGAAAATTGTAGAGAGAGAGAGAGAGAAAAATTTTTGATCTTAAAATTTTCTAACCTTAAAACATAAGAGAGGGGCCTCCTATATATAGAAAACATGAAATTCCCTCAAGGAGATACAACCCTACACGTGGGGATAAATGTATGCATCTGTGCAAACAGCTGGCATAAAATATCTGCAAAATACAGTGGTGGCCGGCAAGCCACATCAGTGGTCGACAACCCAAAAGTGATGGTCGGCAGCCTCAAAAGTGGCCGATAGGCCACCAAAAGCTGCAGGCTTGAAGGACACAGGCTTGGTCCAAAAATGAGGCAAAAAGGTATAGGGTTTAAAAGGCTCAAAGCTGTGGCATTCCGTTGAGGACTTCGTGCACTTGGCGAGCACATAAACTCATCATCAAGTGTGCATGCAAGAACGTCCAAGTCGCAAGGGCCGTCAAAAATGGGATGTCTACATACGCATACTTGTCAAAAATTGGACATTCATTCATTGATACAGAACATAGTATTTCAAAAAGCTGATTATTTCTTGTCATATCATATAAGAAAATACTTTAACATGAACATAGCTTTACAAAGTTATTACTCACAGATGGCTTCACTTGCAGAACAGACAAATCAGACAACTTATGGCGCGTGACCTACACACACATAACAGAAACACATAATGAAACATGCACTTAATTGGTACTTAAATTCTTTCGTTTTGTCCTTAGTGTGTTTCTAGGTCTTATCCTCTTATTGAGCCCTAATCATGGCCTAAGAATGCCTAGGATGAAATGTGGATGCCAAAATGCACTTTGGGAGTCTTAACCAAACTTGCTAAAAACAAGGATCACGCTCGAGCGCAATTTCCTTCGCTCGAGCAAACATGCAAACATATAAGGGGTTGCTCGAGCGCAGATTCCCTCACTCGAGCGGTCTGTAAATTCTACAAAAGTACTAGTTGTGTGAAATCTCCGCTTGATGGTTGGTCGCTCGAGTGTGAGACTGAGGTCCCTGTTTGAGCGCAACTTCCGTTACTAAAGCCGTCTGCAAAATGTGTAAACTTCTGGGAGCTTGGATTTCACGCTCAAGCAGACTTCTAGTCACTCGAGCAGAAGTGTAAGATTACAAACTTGTCGCTCGAGTGCATAATCTGTCGCTCAAGCAGAAGTGCAGAATCTAGAATTTCCAGATTGCACTCCCAAGCTCTAAACTCAAATCATACACCTTAAAATTCATCTTTTTGGGCCAAAATTCCAAAAAACATTTAGAAACTTGTAAAATACCATGATTTGAAGATCATTTCACTAAATCAAGGCCCCAAAGCATGCCAATTTATCAAAACTCTAACTTGAAATTTATGAATATGCCATGAACATGACATGCATGAATTACTTTGAGCTTAGGATTTTCCAAAACATGATCAATTAAGGTCACATGGTAAGAAATGTGATGAATTCTCAAAACCAAGTTAAGATAGACACATGCATGTGAACATTCTTTAGAAATTTACTCAAGATATCATGATATATGCATGCATACATGGAATGATCCTCTTTTCTAATTCATTAGCTCATCTCTTGCATAACTTAGCTTAATTCTCAAGAATTCTTGTATTAAAGTCTTGATTACTAAGTTTAAGGACAAAATTCTTACCTAGAGTCTTAATTGCACAAGTGTAGAAGTTTTACCTCCCACTTCACTTCAATTCTCCAACTATTCCTAGCAATTCTCCTATCTTCTAGCTTTAATCTCAATTTTCTTCATTCTTTCACTCTCTCTCACATTTTTGACATCAAGAATGAAGATATAAGAGTATGTGAAAGTGTAACTAAGGGTCACTTATGCCTTATATAGGCTTAAAGTATAATTAAATTGTTGATCAAATTAATCAATTAAACATTAAATTATTCTAATTTAATCGTTCTGAATCGAATTTTAATTAAACCTACCATAATGTTCTAAAAATTCTAAATTGCACATAAATCAAGTCAATTTCGTAATTGGATGCCGATAAGGCCTTCAATTCACAAAACGAAGCAGAAATACAAATAGATATTTCTACGATAAACAGACATAAGCACAATAATGCGATACACACTCATGCAATTTATTCAGAATTACTGATTAGGCTTATTTAATCATGAATTAACGTTAATTAGAGGTTGGGGTTGTTACATACTTACTCCCCAAGGCCTTACTGCCTAGGGGTAGATCAACCAACTCCCAAGTATGGTTCTATAAGATAGAGTCAATCTCACTCTTAATTGTTTTTTTTTACAAAGGACTTTCAGGTGAAGTCACAGCTTCATGAAAAGTTCGAGGTTCTCCCTCTAACATATAAGTCAAGAAGTCTGGACTAAAGAACTTTACAGTCCTAGCCCTCTTACTCCTTCTTGGCTTATCTATGTCCTCAGTTTGATCATCAACTTGATCAACTAAGTGAACATCTGGTTGATCATCTATGTGATCATTGTCACCTTCAACATCTTTCATGGAACTCAGAATCCCTTCTTAGAGATGACAAGGAAATACATTTTCAAAGAAAGATGCATTTTTTAATTCCATGACAGTATTCTTGTGTATATCTGGAATAACAGACTTAACCACAAGAAATCAATATGCACTGCTATATTGTGCATAACCGTTGAATACAAAGTCAACGGATTTTAAGGCTTATCCTAACCCTCTTAGGTTTAGGTATTCCCACCTTTTTGCATGACACCCCTACATTTGTAGAATTTATACAAAGCCTTTTGGTCTTTTCTAAAAATTTATACAAGGTCTTTAAACAATTCACTGTGTCACAATGATTACGAAACTCTCAAAATCATATCATAGTAAATACATTCCCAAAATGTCATCAACTAAATTAGGCACCCAAAATATTTGGTCCAACCTATCACTCTGAAGCCAATAGTCTTACTATTAGGAAACACAAATCCAGTGTTTAATAGTCTACTATTCAGAACTTCATAACATGACCAGTAATCTTATCACTAGAAATCACTAATTTCTCAGCATATGGTTAGTAGACTTTCTACTATTAGGAATCACACTATTTTAACTTGTACTTTATTACTAGGAATCACAACGTCCTAACATAGGATCAATAGACTCTTTCATTACTAGAAATCATCATGTTTTGACATGTGATCAGTAATCTATTCACTACTAAGAATCACAATTTCATAATTGTGTAGCCAGTGGTCTAACACCTCTTACGAACCACCAGTTTTCTATCTCTGTGATCAGTGATCTTGTACTCACTAGGAGCCACCAATTTAAGAATATATTTGAAATTTAAAAATTCAAAAATATATTCACCCACCCTAACAGGTTGTCTCATCTTTACTTTCAAGCAAAGTCATAAAGCAATCATATATGCTATAATTGACCCAAAGATAACATACTAATTGCCTCTAATTAATTTAGAGATATTATCATGTAATCTTATGATTTCCTTTAATCACACTTGATCTCTTTAGATCTTCCTTTAAGAACCTCGCAAGGCTTAAGGTTGTCAAGTGAAATAACATTTTTGTTGTCACCACTTGAAGCCATCACAACAGAATTTCACTATTATGTTTTTCCATAAATTAAACTTAACACTTAGAAAATCCACAGTTGGAAATTTTATTCAAAACTAGGTTCACCACTTAACCTAGAATCGAACATGGTCAAGAATGTTTCCAGGAAGACTAGAGGGGTCACATCGGTCCCACTTAAAACCCAGTTAACCTTTTGACAAAACTTTCAAGAGCATGTTGACTCCTAATTCGTGAGAAATAATTTTTAGAATTAAGTCTTCCAAAGGATAAACCAGGTTATAACAAACCAATTTCCAAGCAAATAAAATTTGCTATTAGAATTACATCACTCATAAAAGTTAATCAGTACTCCCGGAACTGAACCCATTATTTTTGAATAAAATCATAAATATTTTAGCTAATGCTAAAATTTGGTTTCTTTTCTCAAACCAAACCACTTTGGAAAAAATCATATTATAACCAAAGATTTTCTCCAAACTTGATTTTCCAATATTTTCAGAATAAAATGATTAAACTGAAGATTTCCTCAAACCCCAAAGGTTTGAAACTAAATCCGTCTTAGTTGTCATTTCTGAATAAATAAGAAATACTTTTTAGCTAAGGCTAAACACTTTGGTTTCTTTTATGGAAAACCAAACCAAGTTCCAAACTTACAAGCAATTTAAAAATTGCTAACCAATTACAAGCAATAAAAAAAATTGCTATAATAATGATTAACCAAATAAAATGCTTCTAACAATACAAGCAAATAAAACTTACTTTTACACAATTGGTAAAAACCAACTAAACCCAAGCAAAAAATTACTTCACTAAACAAATGTAAACCAATCCAAATAGGATTATCCATGTTCTAAACTCGTCTCCTCACATAGGTATTTTTGTTCAAAAAGAATTAATTGCCCATAATTTTGTTTCATAGTCCAAAATCTTAATCATTTGGATTTGGATTTGGATTTGGATTTGTATTTGTATTTTTGTTTCCATTCCTTTTCGCATAGGTATTCCTGTAAAGAAGGTTAGCAGAAAAATATAACAAAATACAAGACAAATAATATAAAAAAACTGTAAAAGCAATAAATTAATTAAATAAAAAAATTAAATAAAATTAAGGATTAATTACCAAAAAGTCCTGTCTACATATTTGTTGGTAGCTTAGGTCCTGTCAAAAAATTTTTGAACCAATAAGTCCCATTTATAGGTAAAAAAACATTTTGCCCTTTAGTCCCAAAACTGCGAATGTTCTCAATTTGAAAATTGAGAATGTTCTCAATTTTCAAAACTAAGAAATTTCTCAACTTTTTCCCTAGTATGAACTAAGAGGTATGTGTTCTCTTCTTACTTGATCACAATTTGTTTGGCTTCTGAGAAAAGTATGGGATTAAAAAGAAAGATAATTCTGCAAACTTGACACATTAGATTACTGAATTGAGTTTTTTTTCATAATTAAAATTGAGAATATTATAAACTGAAAATATTCTCAATTTCAAAAAAGAGACTCCACGAATGGATTGACCCATATTTTGATAAAAATCTGTTAAAATGCATGATATTAGATAGAGTTTTTATTCAGTTGTTTACTCATGACCAAAAAATAAAAATAAAAACTAAAAAAAAAATGATTTGGCCAATCCGACGTTACTTCTGCTTCTTTGCCCCTTTCCTCTCTGTGTCTCTCTAGAAATCTTTCAAGACATGGTGCAAATCTTTGTTATCTTCATCGGTCTCGGAATCTCGGCTTTAAGGTTACAATCTGTCAGCTCATACAACAATCATACTTGTCTTTTGCTTGTAATCGGTGGAAAATGACTTTTTTATCTAAATAATTTTCGAATTACTCCGAACCCAACTTCCATTGTGTTGAATTCATTGTGGGTTTTGACCAAAACTGTTGAAATTGTGATGTAGTTGCAATTTCTGTTACATTTTGGGTTTGAATTTCTATTTGGTGTCTATTTCTTGCAGTTATTTGTGCATGAATTGATAATCTGTTTGGTTCATCTTCGTCCCAAATTGGTTGCAATAGAAGACCTATCGACGACGAACGTGAAGTAATCGAAAAAGCAATCAACGGCCAATGGCGATGACGAAGAAATCAATGGCAAACGACGAAGGAGGACGTGATTGACCCCTAGCAGCAGATCAACCCTATAAGGTCTCGGATCCTGGACTTAATTCCTCTGTCTTTATCGTCTCATCGTCTTCCTTGGTTTGCGAGTAAATTAACGGTGGCTTCAATCGCCACTGGGATCCAATTCGGGTGGGCTCTCCAACTCTCCCTCCTCACCCCTTACGTCCAGCTTCTGGGCATCCCCCACACCTGGGCCGCCTTCATCTGGCTCTGTGGCCCTCTCCTCCTATTAATCAAACAAGATCTATATCCAAATTCACAGAGAGAGAGAGAGATAGAGAGAGTTGCAGGCATCATCTGATTCCCAAATTTAGGTTTTGTAGGATAAATTGGTCTATTAAAAATTAATGGGACTTAAAGGAGCAAATAATTTTATCTAGGACTTAATGGATTATAAGTTCACAAAATGGGACTTGCATGTAAATGACCCTAAAATTAAAATGCTAGACAAGTTAATAAAACTTATAACTCTCAGATAAATTACAAACCTTATAACTCTAAAATTAAATAAAATTAATTGACAAAAATTATATGAAATTATAACACAATAATCATGTAAATAAATATACAATTAACACTTTTAATTGACAAGAGTTACAAAATAAAACTGAACATTCAAAATTAAATTCATAATTTAATTTATACATTAACCATGTACATAAGTATAGACAAGTTACATAATTAAAATTTATAATTCCACAATTAAATTAATATATGAATAGGTAAGAGTTACAAAACAAACCTATAAATCTAAGCATTGAATTAAAAATTAATAGTCATGACTTATGTATGAACTTATCACACAACAAATTTGTAAATAATGTTAGCAATGCACATGTAAATAATTTTAAAATAATAAGCATGTAACAAAACTTCGAAAATTTAAACATGCAAATTATATTATCAAATTATAGATTATTAGCATGTTATTATACAAAACCTATATAATACATGGCATGCATATATTAGTAGAGAATTATGAACCATACTCATAATATAAAATCATACTAAAATAATTAAGTATGCAAATTAAGCTAGAGCATTCTAATTAAACTAAGCAATTAGAGAATAACATTGCATAATTTACAATCATGTATTTACAGGGAAAACAGTGAACTATTAGCCTAAATAGGTACCGAATTGCGGGACAAAACAGTGACAAACAATTGTTCGCTCTTTTTTCTCTCTCTCTCTCTCTCTAATACAATAAGCCTAATACCATGCAATATAGAACCTTAAAGAAACAGCACAATAGCGTGCAATTCAAAGTGATTTACAATCATGTGTAGTGGTATAAAGAAACAATAATCTTAAAAAAAAAATGGTGCAATAGAAGCAGATCTATAGGACGTAAGACAATTAGAATTTCTATGAATGATCCGCATATTTGTCCAATTACATAAGACACAAATCCTATTCATGAAATAGTAAACAGTGTAAAATCATAAGAAAATTAACTAGTCCAATTACATATGAATTTATTTGTTCCAATTTCATGAAAAAAAATACTAATCTGTTTTAAACTTGTTGTACAAATTGTGTGATAACATAAAACAAATAGATTCATATGGAACAAACAATTGGAATTTCATAAACAAGACCATGGTGGAATTTACAAAAATTTATAATAAAATAAAACTAGCAAAATGAAGCAAACCGAAGCCTGCACTAGATAGTTTTCTTAAAACAGATTCGTCACCTCACCGATTGGGACCTAGAGGTTGTTTGACGTCTGTCTCCCAGGATACGACGGCTGGTCCAGCTACGCAATGCACCGATTAAATAGCTCCAGCGAATAGAACTTTGCAGCACTCTCTCACAGAAAGAATATAATATAAAACCGAAGGAAACTTTTGACAGAAAGAACAACAACTTTTCTAGTGTAAAATGCTGAAGGAGAGGGCCTCTTTTTATGCACATGGAGAGAGAGGAAAAGGCCTTTGCAATAAATGCAAGAGATTTAATTTTGCAAAACTCTCAATTGATGGTAGGACTTAATTTTGCAAAACTCTCAATTGGTGGCTTAAATCCATCATCATTATAGAGGAGTTACACCCATTTTATATGCATGTGTAATGTGTATAATTCTACAGCCACCTTTTCCAACACCTCTTTCATGAGGTCAACTTAATGAGTCAATTTCTCATTCAAATCTTAATGGTTTTTTGTCATTCTTTTTGTGGTATAATGATTTCATTACAAGGAATCTAAACCTCCTTTAATCCACCTCAATTAAGGACTGGCACCCACTTTAATATTGCATTAAAGTTACCAGAAAAACATGAATAGGTGAAACAAGAAACCAAAATATAAAGAAATAAAAAATATCTATCACTTTTACCATCATCAGTGGATATATTAAAAAATAAATTTATCAAAATATAAAACGATATATTAACAGGGTATAATTTTAATGTGTTAACTTTAAAATTTCATCACCACCACCATTACATACTATCACACTTGTTTTAGATTATCTATATGATTAAAGAAAGTATATTACACATGAATAGGTGAAACAAGAAACCTTAATTCTATATAATAATCATATATATACACTTTTTAAGGGTTGATTTCGTACATGGTTTGTGTAGAAGATTTTTAGAGCCTTTCATAACCTTATAAGAATTCTTTATAAACTATTTCAAAATATTTTTCTTTAACCTTCCTTAAGCAACTTTGTGTAAGCAACTTGAGGGTATAATATGTTATAATATTACTTGCTAAGTGTTAAACCAATTTACAGCCCGTTTGGAAAGAATAACTTGGGGTTTTTTTTGGCTAAAATAGTCACAAAAAAAATAAAATAGACTAAAAAGTCAATAAGATAAAATATCACATCCAAACTATAATATTTTATTTTTTCTTTCACAAAAGTTAAAAAAGTCAAAAAGTCCATCCCAAACGAGGCTTTTTAGCCCTAGGCTAAAATAGCCAAAAAGCCAACCAACTTCCCAAACGAACCATTAATGAACTACTTTAGTTAAGCAGGCCACTAACTGTTAGCTCCAGCCCATATGAAGGAGTTAATGAAGGTTGGCTCCAAGTCAAGAAGTAGGAGGGAAGACGACAGGTGGCAGACCAAGCTCAATAACTTTTTCCTTGACTTTGTTTCCCTCTCTTTTCTGTATGAATTGGGGTGAGGAGGAAGGGAACAAAAACAATACAAACAGATACAGGCAACACATAATGTGTATGTAATCTGTAAGTGAGAGAGTTCTATAGAAAGTTGTGAGGTGTGAGTTCTGTAATTCCCTCCAAAATAATTTTATAGTGGTAATCTCTCTCCGTGGATATAGGCAATTGTCGAACTACGTAAATCTCTTGTGTTTCATTTTTCTGTGTGTGTGATTGATTTTTGAGTGTGTAACAACCCGACCTCTGATTAATGCTAATCCATGATTAAATAAGCCTAATATGTAATTAAGATGAAATCCTAAGTTAATCATTTGTGCATTGCATTATTTGTGTCTCTATTGTCTATTGCAAGAATATCTGTTTGAAATTTTGTTATGTTTTGTAAATTAAAGGCCTTACCGGCATCCTATCACGAAATTAACTTGATTTATGTGTTCGTTGAAATTTTTAGAATTTTATGTTATTTTTAATTAAAATTCAATTTGAGACTATTAAATTAGAATAATTGATGTCCATTTGATTAATTGCAATTAAACCTCATTAACTCAAGCTTATATAAGGCATAAGTGACCCTTAGTTACACTTTCACACTCTTATATCCTCATCCTTGATGTCAAAAACGTAAGAGAGAGAGAGAGAGAGAGAAGGAGAGAGAAAGAGAATGAAGGAAATTGAGATCAAAGCTAGGAAAAAGGAGAATTGCTAACTAAGGAGGATTAGCTTGAACACTCAAGAATTGGTCAACTTGAAGCTCAATTGAGAAGTTTAGGTGAGAACTCAAGCTTTTGAAAATGTAATTAAGTTAGCCAATTCTTGAATTCAAAAGAAATCCTATAGCAAGGCAAGAATTGAGCTTAAATAGGTGACTTTGGGGGTATATCATGCATGTATGCATAATTCTTATAATTTGTTAAGTTGATTTTCAAGAATTTCCACATACATGTCCATACTTGAGTTTTGTTCAAGGAACCCAACATGGTTTTGACCTAAACATCTCATTTGCTCATGATT
This sequence comes from Camellia sinensis, assembly GCF_004153795.1. Lineage (NCBI taxonomy): Eukaryota > Viridiplantae > Streptophyta > Magnoliopsida > Ericales > Theaceae > Camellia > Camellia sinensis. The sequence goes on from NW_021024845.1 coordinate 631,888, forward strand.
TGGAAACTTGGGGCTCAAATCACTCCATGCATGTCATATTCATGTTATGTTTTCACAATTGAAGTTTGAATTTGCTCAATTGTCAAGCTTATGGGCCTTGATTTCATGAAATGGATTTTAATTCTCAATGTTTTTCAAGTTTAGACAAGTTTTCTTGAGTTTTGGCCCAAAAGAACATGATTTGTGGTTTTGAATTTGAGTTTTGAAGCTTAAAGGCAGTTCTAGAAATTTCAGAATTCGCACTATCCGCTCGAGTGAGGAAAGTGTCGCTCGAGCGTGAAAATCGAGCTCTTATAAGTTTTACAAAATTTTACAGGTCGTCCGAGCGACCAAAGTGGCGCTCGAGCAAGGACCCTTTTACTCAGTCTTCTACTCGAGAGACTGTAACGCCCTCAAAATAAACCCATAATATCATACATTCACGATAAAGAAAAGAGATTTCATATTACAATCATCAGAGTATTCCTACAAAAGGTATTAAATGTTGACAACAAAAGTAAATGCCCTAAAGGCTTACAACTTTCCAAGTCAACACTTGGTTACAAAAAGAGAGTACTAGCTCTACACAAAATAAGCCCTTGGCTTGATATACATGTAATACAATAAAAATAACAAAAAAGAGTCCAACAGCCTCAAGCCTCCCAAGTTACGTCCTTGGAGGTGGCATAACACCTGTACCTGAAAATGATGTCCCATATAGGGTGAGCCAACGCCCAGTAGAGGTATGCTAAACATAATATGAGCAAAAACTAAAACATTAGCATTTGATAAATGTTTAACTCATATATGCCAACTTATAACACATTTCAATTCCATGACAAATATGTCCATGTTTCATTCCATTTTCAATTACTTATCCGGTTCTCAATTTATGAATAAGGCTAAGAACCTGGCCAATAATTTAATGAGACTACAGCTCATATCAGCAATACTTTCATAATTCACAACAGGTACACATATTTGCTGTATCAATAACACATTTAAACACTTCCATACTTCACAATAGATACACATATTCGCTGTATCAACACTTCAATAGATACACATATTTGCTGTATCAATGGAGTACATCCCCTATCTCCTCCCAAACAATATCCGGTTTAGGAGTCCATCCCCTATCTTCCCCTAAACCGTGGAGTACATCCCCTATCTCCTCACACACAACACAGTGTATATAAGCATCTATCATATACATGCTCAATCAATACACAAATTTGATGTATTATTCCATTCATCATAATCAATGACATACAACCGATTAGTTTTAATTCGCCTAATCATCATGCAATGTCTACAACAATCAAGACTATCCTCCACCGATAACCCAAAGCAATTATTTCTAAACAGACAATAATTATATCAACAGATAATTTATCAATATTTTCAAAGATGAGTGATTAAGGAATCCAACTCCACCATTCTACCTTATAATGAGCCAATTTCATTATTTCCACTCAATTTCATATTCCCATAATAAATGTCATTAATTACACTAATGACCCAAATATACCCAAACATGGCATTTTCTCCCTTTTCCCAACATTGACCTAAAGGTCCAAATATTATCAACAACCTCAATAACCTCCTTTTTAGACCCAAAACACAAATGTGTGAATCAAAAGAATAAAACCCCTCTTTCCAATATAACACATCTCAAACCCTAACTTCCCAAATCAAACCATTTATACAAAAAGCTCAACATTTAGGTTAAAGCTCATAAAAATGAGTAGTTATCCCTACCTCAAAAGATGAGACCAAATGGAGAAGTTGAAGAAAACTCGAAGTGCTCCAAACCAAGGGATTTTTGGATGGATAGGTAGCCCACACCAAGCTCTACACTTTTTACAAAGGGACAAGGGTGGAAGATCACTCAAACTAGATCAAACCTTAGAGAGAAGGTGAAATGTAGTGAGAGAAGCTCTCAAAAGAGGTTTTGGAAAAGTAAGAGAGAGAGAGTGAGAGTGTAAAAAGTGATTTAAAATAACACAGTCTCGATCTGATATACGACTAGTCCGCTCGAGCGGAGAATAGGACGCTCGAACGTCAAGCACAAAAATTGAACCCGCTCGAGCGCAAAAATACCCGCTCGAGTGTCAAGATACAACTGCAAAACACACCCGCTCGAGCGCAAAGAGAAACCCGCTCGAGCGTAGATTACCCTCTCCTAGTATTTTTTACAGACAAAGAACATCCGCTCGAGCGCAAGGGTACCCGCTCGAGTGCGACCCGCTCGAGCGTAAGGAAAACCGCTCGAGTGTGAAAAACATATCTGCAGCACTTTTGCAGACGGACAAACTACTGAAAGTGTGCAACCTCCGCTCGAGCGAGAAGGGATCCGCTCGAGCGGACCACCAAAAATCTGGGCAATACGAAATGGGACCAAAGCTCAACCAACCTATTCGGAACACGCCCAAGACATTTCTAAACTCCAATCCAAAGCATTAAAGGACGGAATGAAATACAGACAACCACAACTATCAACGGAACCGAGTCCAGAATACAGTAAATAAGGAAGGAAAAACCAGGATCGCTATAACCGTCGAGCGAGAATTTTACATAACCAGTACTTTTGTCAAGTTTCTAGACCGCTCGAGTGACGGAAGCTACGCTCGAGCGACCACCTTTATTTTTGAACCCCACTTAAGCGAAGGAAGTTGCGCTCAAGTGGAGACCCTGTTTTCAGCAACTTTTAATTGACTCTTTTAAGTGCATAGTTGCATCTTCATGCCACTCCAGGTGTTCTTAGGCACCATTTGGACTCACATAGTCATGAAATAAGCTAGAAATACATAAAGAGAATTGAATTAAAATGAAATGGTGCTTCAATTGTGCTTTTGTTATGTGTTTTGTTTAGATAGACGTCCAAGGATTAGTGACGACACAAACCACTGTGAGTAATAACTCTGTAAAGTTATGTTTGCCTTTAATTATTTTCTGATGATATGAAAATGATCAGTTTTTTGAAATGTTATGTTTTATATGAATGAATGATCGTCTAAGTTTCTGAAATGTATTCGTGGCATCCTTAGCATCATATGATATGCGTCTCTTTTATGGGTCATCAGAATGCCTTTATGGCTGTCCCAATTATGGGTCATCGGAAATGTCTCTATGCACAAGAGTCATCGGAATACTTTTTGGCCGTCCCTTTATGGGTCATCAGAATGCCTCCATGGCAGTCCCTTTGTGGGTCATCAGAAACGTCTTTATGCACATGAGTCATCCGAATGTCCTTTACGGCCGTCCCTTTATGGGTCATCAGATTAGTTAACGCTAATAGATGTGCCACGTACTATGATAAGAAATATACGATCTTTGAATACAAATGCAGCTAGGTATATGAATATGTTTCTGCTTTAACAACTGAACATGTATATGAATTCGTTTTTGATTTGAAATCTAAATATGCATAAGACTCTGTTTCTGATAAAAATTTATCGCTGATATAAACTCTGTTTTTTGACTCTATGATGGACATCATTCGTTAAAACCTTTTACTTTGTTATTATTCACTGGGCACCAACTCACTATTTGTTATTATGTATGTAGGTGAGCAAGTACGTAACTAGGCCCAGATCCTCTTTGAAGTATGAACAAGTTTTCTGTTATGTGTATATTGGGCTAAGTCCCTTTTGGCTACTTTTGTATTGGATGTGATGTAAGGCTTGCATTATGACGTCACGTATATTTGAAAAAGGTTTAAATTTTTTGCCTCATATATGTCTGAACAGCTCTATGGACTATGTATATTTTGTATATTTGCTTCCGCAGCCCCTAATTTTATATTATTCTGCTAAGAGGCCTTTGGTAATCTAAGGATTATTGGCCGGTTATGACGTTAAACCTATAGAGGAGGGTTTGGGTTATGATAGAGTGTGTTTAATCCTAACAAGTGGTATTAGTATGTTTTTCAAAAATTATCAAATTTCAAAGTTGATTGAAATCAACTTTTGAGCACACCAAGAGGTGCGTTTTTTCGAGACAATTTCGACGATATAAAATTCATCAAAATCGGAGCTAAAATGAGTGTCGTAGAGTTTGCCAAAGATTCGTGAGAATTTCGCCCGAAATTTCAATTCGAAGGCATTTGAAAAAGAAGGCTGATGTCACTATGATGTCATCATTACATCAGCAGAGTTTTCTGAAATTGTAATTTAGTCCCTAAAGTTATGGTAAATTTCATTTTAGCCCCTGAAGTTTTTGAAATTGTAATTTGGTCCCTAAAGTTGTGGTAAATTCATTTTAGCCCCTGAAATTTTTGAAATTGTAATTTGGTCCCTAAAGTTGTGGTAAATTGCATTTTAGTCCCTAAAGTTTTTGAAAATTGTAATAAGATCCCTGGAGTTTTGAAAAATTGCAATTTGGCCTCTTGAGTTTGGAGAAATTTCATTAAGGTCCTTGAAAAAGTGGAGAAAGTGCTTTTTTGGCTAATTTGACCATTCCAGACTTAACGGTGTGGTCTATTTGTTCAAATTTAGGATTTTTGTACAAATAAGAAGAGATAGAGGAATTCACATCAACTTCAAGATTGATGATAAAGTTGAATGCTTCCAATTATGAAATTTGGAAGTCGCGAATGGAAGACATCATATACTGTAGAAACCTATTTGCTTTAAAATGGGTCAAATTGGAAACAAGAAAGGATGAAGACTGGATAAAGATGAACCGGGAGACTGTCGGTCAGATTAGACAATAGATAGACCACAGTTTGCCCCACCATGTCGCCCATGAAACAGATGCATATGTTCCCTGGACAATGTTAGAAGGAATGTACGAGTTCAAGACTGCTTGGAACAAAGCCTTGGTGATGAGAAGGCTTGTAAATCTGAAGTTGAAGAATAGTGTGTCTATCACTAAACACACTAGTGAATTGAAGAATCTGGTGAATCAGCTTGCAATCGTCAAGATGCCCTTGGACGATGAAATGCAAGCCGTACTATTGCTCAGTTCTTTACTAAACAGCTGGGAAATATTGGTGGTTTCTCTCAGCAACTTTGCACCAGAGGGAAGTTGGCCATGAGCATGGTCACAGACACCATGTACAATGAAGAGACAAGGAGGAAAGACATGGGAGGTAATCAGTCCCATGCTCTTGTCACAGAAGATAGAGGCAGAGACAGAGGTTGAGGAAAAAGTAGAGGAAGAAACAAGAGTAAAGGCAAATGGAATAACAGGAGTAAATCCAAATACAGTAAAAGTCAAGGTAACTCTTGCTTCACTTGTTTTCACTGTGGCCAAGAGGGTTACATGAAGAGGAACTGGCCAAGCCGGAAAGATAAAAGACAAAGCAGTAAGTCAAAGGGAGATGAGAACACGACAGCCACAACAACTGATGAAATACTTCTTGTAGTTGGTGAAGAGAAGGATTGCCTTCACGTGGTTGACCACAGTTGTACAGAGCGGATGATAGACAAAGCTGCATTCTATCACGCCACTTCCCATAGAGAACTCTTCAGCTCGTACAACGTTAGAGATTTTGGCACTGTTTGAATAGGGAATTCTAGCTATTCGAAGATTATGGGCATTGGAGACATTGGTATTCAAACTAATGTCGAACACAAGCTGGTTCTCAAAGATATAAGGCATGTTCCAGACTTGCGCCTCAATCTTATCTCCGAAAGTGCCTTAGACTGACATGGTTATACAAGTATATTTGGAAATGGCCGTTGGAAGCTGACAAGAGGAGCTCTGACGATAGCCAGAGGAGAGATGTCTTCAACATTGTACAAGACTCAAACGAAGATCTGTCTGGGAAGTCTTAATGCAGTAGCAGACAAGGAATCACTAGACTTATGACACAGAAGACTAGCTCACATGAGTGAAAATGGATTACATCTATTGGCAAAGCAATCTAGGATATCCTTATCCAAAAGGAGTGTCCTGAAGCTCTGTGATCGTTGCCTTTATGGCAAACATCATTGAGTATCATTCAGTTCAACGAGCAAGAGGAAGACAGAAGTGCTCAGTATGGTATACTCGGATGTTTGTGGCAAAGAGAGATCAGGAAGAAGTTGAAGTGTCTTCGCACAGTCAATAATATCGAATACACTTCCAGTGCTTTTGAAGCATATTGTGCCAACAGAGGTATCCGGCATGAGACAACAGTTCCCGATACCTCACAACACAATGGTATGGCAGAGAGGATAAACCGCACTATTGTTGAAAGAGTCAGATGCACGCTTAGAATGAAAAAGTTGCTAAAGTCATTCTGGGTTGAAGCCGCACATACAACCTATTATCTCATCAACAGGTCGCCTTCAGTCTCGTTAAATTTTGTGATATCTAAGGAAGTCTGGTCCAGAAGAAAGATATCATATTCTCACTTGAGAGTTTTCGGCATTCGCACACATCTCTAAGGAAAACAGATAGAAGCTTGATGACAAGTCCACTCTATACATATTTGTGGGCTATTCAAATGCAGCATTTGGATACAAGTTATGGGACCTAGTGAACACGAAGATGTTCAGTAGTAGAGATGTTGTGTTCAGGAAGACTAGGCAGTAGCAGATTTTGAGAAGTTTGTAAAGTCTAGAGATGTCATCACTCTAGACTTGTTCCCATCTCCTGAGCCATCACAAAATTCTAGATGTGATGATGTGTAACAAAAAGTGCCAAAGTTGTAGGATCCTATGCCAGAAATTGAGGATCAAGAGGAAAGAGATGAAGACTTGAATAAAGAAAGTGTTGAACAGGGGGAGCAACCCCTTCAACCAGAGGCAACTGGGCCTGAGTTGCGGAGATCTGGAAGAGCTATCATGCCATCAACCAAATATCCCGCTTTTCAGTATATTCTGATTTCTGATGAAAGGGAGCCCGAAAGTTTTTCGGAAACAAAGAGTCATTCAAAGAAAGATTGTTGGATACAAGCCATGAATGAGGAGATGAGTTCATTGCAGAAGAACCACACGTATGAGCTTGTTTCACTTCCAAAGGGCAAAAAGGAATTGAAAAACAAATGGGTGTATAAATTAAAGAAAGATGTCAACGGTAAAATACTGCAGCATAAAGTTCGCTTGGTGATCAAAGGTTTTGGGCAGAAGAAATGAATTGATTTGATGAGATCTTCTCCCCAATTATGAAGATGAATTCCATTCTAGTAGCTCTAGGATTAGCAGCTCGCTTGAATCTGGAGGTAAAATAGATGGATGTCAAAACTGCCTTTCTCCATGGTGATTTGGAGGAAGAGATCTACATAGAGCAACTAGAAGGATTTGAAGTTAAAGGAAAATAGAACCTAGTCTGCAAACTGTAAAAGAGTCTCTATGGCCTAAAGTAGGCGCCGAGACAATGGTACAAGAAGTTTGATTCATTCGTATAATTTTAATATGTTAACTTTAAAATTCCATCACCACCACCATTACATACTATCACACTTGTTTTAGATTATCTATATGATTAAAGAAAGTATATTATACATGAATAGGTAAAACAAGAAACCTTAATTCTATATAATAATCATATATATACACTTTTTAAGGGTTGATTTCGTACGTGGTTTGTGTAGAAGATTCTTAGAGCCTTTCACAACCTTATAAGAATTCTTTATAAACTATTCCAGAATATTTTACTTTTAACCTCCCTTAAGCAACTTTGTGTAAGCAACTTGAGGGTGTAATATGTTATAATTTTACTTGCTAAGTGTTAAACCAATTTACAGCCCGTTTGGAAAGAAAAACTTGGGATTTTTTTGGCTAAAATAGTCACAAAAAAACAAAATAGACTAAAAAGTCAATAAGATAAAATATTACATCAAAACTATAATCTTTCATTTTTTCTTTCACAAAAGTTAAAAAAGTCAAAAAGTCCATCCCAAACGAGGCTTTTTAGCCCTAGACTAAAATAGCCAAAGCCAACCAACTTTCCAAAGGAACCATTAATGAACTACTTTAGTTAAGCAGGCCACTAACTGTTAGCTCCAGCCCATATGAAGGAGTTAATGAAGGTTGGCTCCAAGTCAAGAAGTAGGAGGGAAGACGACAGGTGGCAGACCAAGCTCAATAACTTTTTCCTTGACTTTGTTTCCCTTTATTTTCTGTATGAATTGGGGTGAGGAAGAAGGGAACAAAAACAATACAAACAGATACAGGCAACACAGAGTGTGTATGTAATCTGTAAGTGAGAGAGTTTTATAGAAAGTTGTGAGGTGTGAGTTCTGTAATTCCCACTAGGATAATTTTATAGTGGTAATCTCTCTCCGTGGATAGAGGCAATTGTCGAACTACGTAAATCTCTTGTGTTTCATTTTTCTGTGTGTGTGATTGATTTCTGAGTGTGTAACAACCCGACCTCTGATTAATGCTAATCCATGATTAAATAAGCCTAATATGTAATTAAGATGAAATCCTAAGTTAATCATTTGTGCATTGCAATATTTGTGTCTCTATCTGTCTGTTGCAAGAATATCTATTTGAAATTTTGTTATGTTTTGCGAATTAAAGGCCTTACCGGCATCCGATCACGAAAGTAACTTGATTTATGTGTTCGTTGAAATTTTTAGAATTTTATGTTATTTTTAATTAAAATTCAATTCGAGACTATTAAATTAGAATAATTGATATCCATTTGATTAATTGCAATTAAATTAATTAAGCCTTTATAATTGAGCCTATATAAGGCATGAGTGGGCTCTAGAGTGCATTTTTACACTCTTATTTCATCTCCTTGAGAGCAAAGATGTGGGAGAGTGAGAGGGGAGCCTAAAGAGAGTGTTTAAACTCAAGAATTGGAAGAGGACTTGTGGAATGTATAAGGTTGGGTTTGGAAACTCAAGCAATTGAACCTTTAGAACACCATTAAGCATCTAAGGTAAACAATCAAGCCTCTAGTCTTGTAATTTACTTGGTTGGTATATGCATTCAAGAAATTGGGCCATGGGTTACATGATTTGCACTAAGGAAGTGGGAACCAAGAGCATCTCATGCATGAATACATAATTCTCATAATTTTGTAAGTTGATTTTTAAGAATTTCCACATGCATGTCCAGATCTTGGTTTTGTTTAACTAATTCAACAAGTATTTGATCTAAATATCTCATTTGCTCATGATTTGAAAACTTGGAGCTTAAATCACTCCATGCATGTCATATTCATGTTATGTTTTCACAATTGAAGTTTGAATTTGCTCAATTGTCAAGCTTATGGGCCTTGATTTCATGAAATGATCTTTATTTCTCAATGTTTTTCAAGTTTAGACAAGTTTTCTTGAGTTTTGGCCCAAAAGAACATGATTTGTGGTTTTGAATTTGAGTTTTGAAGCTTAAAGGCAGTTCTAGAAATTTCAGAATTCGCACTATCCGCTCGAGTGAGGAAAGTGTCGCTCGAGCGTGAAAATCGAGCTCTTATAAGTTTTACAAAATTTTACAGGTCGTCCGAGCGACCAAAGTGGCGCTCGAGCAAGGACCCTTTTACTCAGTCTTCTACTCGAGAGACTGTAACGCCCTCAAAATAAACCCATAATATCATACATTCACGATAAAGAAAAGAGATTTCATATTACAATCATCAGAGTATTCTTACAAAATGTATTACATGTTGACAACAAGAGTAAATGCCCTAAAGGCTTACAACTTTCCAAGTCAACACTTGGCTACAAAAAGAGAGTACTAGCTCTACACAAAATAAGCCATTGGCTTGATATACATGTAATACAACAAAAATAACAAAAAAGAGTCTAACAGCCTCAAGCCTTCCAAGTTACGTCCTTGGAGGTGGCATAACACCTGTACCTGAAAATGATGTCCCATATAGGATGAGCCAACGCCCAGTAGAGATATTGTCACGACCCAAACCCGGCCCTATGGGTTTAGCACCGTAACCGGCTAGTAATCCGAGATTACCGAAGGCCTGCAGGACAGTAATACAGTAAAACAGAGTACAGGGCCTGGCGGAAGCCAAAACAGTAAATAAACAATGCCCAATGAGCTGCGACAGTCTATATGAAAAGATTTTTCATACATTTATACATAAACAGTACATAATGGTATGCACGATATTTACATCACACAGGACTAGGGACTCAACCCTAGGTAACAGTACGGTAAACATTCAGTCTATACAAAACAGTGAAACAGTACAAAAGGGGGAGTTGTAAAACACACCTAAGCCCTAACACGTTAGGATCGGAACCTCGCAGTGATTAAGGCCACCTTCAAATTTTCTGGCCTTCTTATACTCAGTATCCACCATATGCGGTGCATAACGGGCAAGTTCAGTAAATTTTGTTTCATATTCGGCAACCGACGTGGTGTCCTGTTTCAGTTGTTCAAACTTAGTTACTTTCCTGTCCCTGACACACTGTGGGAAGTACTTTTCAAAGAAGGACTCCTTGAACTGAGCCCAGGTCATAACAGTATTTGTATTGCGGATCAACATCCACCACCTTCTAGCTTCTTCTTGTAGGGTGAAGGTAGCTAACAATACTTTATTCGCTTCTGAGCACGGGAACATTTCAAATAGTTTTTCTGTTTCCAGAACCCAAGCTTCAGCTTTTAACGGTTCAAGGCCTCCCTGAAAGGATGGCGGTTTCATTTTGCTGAACTTCTGGGTAAGAGCAATAATATCCCCATCATTCACATTCACATTAGGTTCCGGCTGTACCGGAGGAGGACGTGGGGGCTGTTGGTTCTGTTGTTGTTCAAGTCTAGCAGTTATCAGTTCCATCATTCTTTCCATTCTTTCCATTCTTGCCTCAGTAGATGATGATTCAGGTTCATTTGCATTGGTTGCATTATCCATTTCACTATAAGCAGTTTAACAGTTTTAAACATAAGCAGTCATTTGTTTAACAGTTTAACACGTTAGCATGTATTCAGTCATAACTTAGTCATAACATAACCACACACTTATCATGCTCATGAGATGCCCTAATAACTTTTCTAGGACACCCTATAGCTCATTTGGACACGTGTGTGCGGTATAACTCGTGGTAAGTATCGCTCTGATACCACTCTGTCACGACCCAAACCCGACCCTGCTCAAATGAGCTCATTTCTTTCCAAAACCAGATGAAAACATGGTCTATAACAACAATATGAGCATGCATGCACTAATGTCCATGTAATCAACCTCAAAATGCAACAATACTAACATGCATGCAAGAGATGAGCTTCAATCCACCATTAATGAACCAAATCATGACTTAGCTCTACAAATTAACATGAACCATGCAAGAACTAGCTCAAACACATCAATAAAGGTTGAGTTCCCTTACCTAGAGCCTCAATTCCAAGTGTAGGACCACAAAGCAACAATCAACCTTCAGTTCTCTTCAAATTCTAAGCAATATTGAAATGAACTCAAGACTCTCACTTCTGCTCATGAGATGCCCTAATTACGTTTCTAGGACACCCTATAGCTCATTTGGACAGTGGCAATTTGGTAATTACGGCAAACTTTGCAATTAACTCGTTTTAATCTAATTTAATCATACCTAATCAGTTTTCAGGTAATTATACCATAAAATCACATTAATTATGAGGGTCACGTAACATCAATCGGTTTCTAGTTCGGCCGCCGATAAGGCCTTCAAATAGCAGTTTAAACATATAAACATGAACAGATAATCAGA
>NW_021024845.1:644804-687049 GCF_004153795.1 Camellia sinensis
TGAAGTGTGTGTATATGAGATAGTGGCAAAATGGTAAATATGGCAAACTCTTCAATTGGCTTATTTTAATCTAATTTAATCATACCTAATCAGTTTTCAGATAATTATACCATAAAATCATATTAAATATGACGATCATAATACACTAACCCATTTCCGGTTCGGCCGCCGATAAGGCCTTCAATTAATAGTTTAAACATAAAACACGAACAGATCAAACAAACAGTCAACAGATAAAATGCAATTCAAACAGATGTATTCACTCAATTCAGTTTCAATTTCGGTCAGTCAGTTCAGTACTTTAATCAGTTCAATTCTCAGTCAGTTATCAGTCATTATCAGTTCCGTTTAACAGTAGTCGGTGATTATTGGTAATCAATCAGTCATTAATCAGTAAACAGTATGAGGGTTGTTACAGATATGCTAAACATAATATGAGCAAAAACTAAAACATTAGCATTTGATAAATGTTTAACTCAAATATGTCCATGACACATTTCAATTCCATGACAAATATGTCCATGTTTTATTTCATTTTCCATTACTTATCCGGTTCTCAATTTATGAATAAGGCTTAGAACCTGGCTAATAATTTAATGAGACTACAGCTCATATCAACAATACTTTCATAATTCATAACAGATACACATATTTGCTGTATCAATAACACATTTAAACACTTCCATACTTCACAATAGATACACATATTCGCTGTATCAACACTTCAATAGATACACATATTTGCTGTATCAATGGAGTACATCCTCTATCTCCTCCCAAACAATATCCAGTTTAAGAGTCCATCCCCTAAAGATCAGCCACTACTAAACATGATATCTTGTTTTTGAAAACACATGCGCTCTTATTCCGATTTATTTATCATATACATGTTCAATCAATACACAAATTTGATGTATTATTCCATTCATCATAATCAATGACATACAACTGATTAGTTTTAATTCGCCTAATCATCATGCAACGTCTACAACAATTAACACTATCTTCCACCGATAGCCCAAAGCAATTATTTCTAAACAGACAATAATTATATCAACAGATAATTTATCAACATTTTCAAAGGTGGGTGATTAAGGAATCCAACTCCACCATTCTACCTTATAATGAGCCAATTTCATTATTTCCACTCAATTTCATATTCCCATAATAAATGTCATTAATTACACTAATGACCCAAATATATCCAAACATGGCATTTTCCCCCTTTTCCCAACATTGACCTAAAGGTCCAAATATTATCAACAACCTCAATAACCTCCTTTTTAGACTCAAAACACAAATATTTGAATCAAAAGAATAAAACCCCTCTTTCCAATATAACACATCTCAATCCCTAACTTCCCAAATCAAACCATTTATACAAAAAGCTCAACATTTAGGTTAAAGCTCATAAAAATGAGTAGTTATTCCTACCTCAAAAGATGAAACCAAATGGAGAAGTTGAAAAAAACTCGAAGTGCTCCAAACCAAGGGATTTTCGGATGGATAGGTAGCCCACACCAAGCTCTACACTTTTTACAAAGGGACAAAGGTGGAAGATCACTCAAACTAGATCAAACCTTAGAGAGAAGGTGAAATGTAGTGAGAGAAGCTCTCAAAAGAGGTTTTGGAAAAGTAAGAGAGAGAGTGAGAGTGAAAAAAGTGATTTAAAATAACACAGTCCAGATCTGATATACGACTAGTCCGCTCGAGCGTCAAGCACAAAAACTGAACCCGTTTGAGTGCAAAAATACCCGTTCAAGCGTCAAGACACAACTGCAAAATACACTCGCTCGAGCGCAAAGAGAAACCTGCTCGAGCGTAGATTACCCTCTCCTGGTATTTTTTACAGACAAAGAACACCCGCTCGAGCGCGACCCGCTCGAGCGTAAGGAAAACCGCTCGAGTGTGAAAAACACATCTGTAGCACTTTTGCAGACGGACAAACTACTGAAGGTGTGCAACCTCCGCTCAAGCGTGAAGGGATCCGCTCGAGCGGACCACTAAAAATCTGGGCAACACGAAATGGGACCAAAGCTCAACCAACCTGTTCGAAACACGCCCAAGACATTTCTAAACTCCAATCCAAAGCATTAAAGGACGGAAATGAAATACAGACAACCACAACTATCAACGGAACCGAGTCTAGAATACAGTAAATAAGGAAGGAAAAACTGGGATCGCTATAACCTCTCCTCCTTAAGGAATTTTGTCCCCGAAATTAAGTACAAGTTTTCAAAAACAAGTTTTCCTCAATTCTCAATAACATTACCAACCAACATTCCACAACCTGACCCATTACCGGCCATCCCTTTTCTTTTCAAGAGGCAAATCACAATATATAACTCATTATGCATTTTTAACGTGCTTTCCTTGAAATTCAACAAATTTCAATATATAATCCACAATTCAATTTCAAATTCAATGCCAATAATATATTTGCATTTCTAAAACAAAATTAACATATGCAATGTTAAAATAAACTTCCATTTCAAGGCAAGTTTCATAATACTTCCATAAATCAAAACATATACAATGTTTTACAACTTAAGATATATTCCATGCTCTCAAAGTTCATCAATATTACAAATTCCCAATACATGATTACACATCAGCAAACATATCCGGATATTTTTCACGGACCTCCAACTCACGTTCCCAAGTGGCTTCTTCCACTCCGTGATGTTTCCATAAAACCTTTACCAAGGGAATGGTCTTGCCTCGCAAGACTTGATCCCGCCTATCCAAGACCCGCACCGGTCTCTCCTCATACGAGGCATCCTCATCAACCTCTAAGTCGGTCCAATCTAAATACATGCGATGGATCCGGCTCGTACTTCCGAAGCATACTAACATGAAACACATCATGCACCCCGGACAACTGTGGCAGTAAAGCTAAACGGTAAGCAACCTCTCCAATCCTCTCAAGGATCTCAAAGGGACCAATAAACCGAGGGGACAACTTCCCATTCTTCCCAAACCTCATCAAACCCCGCCTAGGTGATATTTTCAGAAAGATGTGACCACCTGTCTCAAATGCCAAAGGCCTCCTCCTACGGTCGGCATAACTCTTTTGGCGACTCTGGGTTGTAACAAGCCTCCTACGGATAAGCTCAACTTTCTCCATCGTTTCCCTCACCAACTCCGGGCCCAACAAAGGTGCATCACCCACCTCGGCCTAACAAACTAGAGACCCACACGGTCGGCCATACAAGGCCTCAAACGGTGCCATACCGATACTCGACTGAAAACAGTTGTCGTAGGCAAACTCCACCAAGGGCAAGTGCCTCTCCCACGACCCACTAAAGTCAAGGACACAACCTCAAAGAATATCCTCAAGGATCTGAATAGTACGCTCGGACTGCCCGTCAGTCTGAGGATGATAAGCCGTGCTAAAGGTCAATCTAGTGCCCAAGGCACTCTGCAAACTCTGCCACAATCTAGCAGTAAAACGTGGATCTCTATCTGAGATAATCGACACTGGGACCCCGTGCAACCTCACTATGTCCCGAATATACAAGTCAGTAAGATGATCTACCGAATCTCTCATGCGCATAGGGATAAAGTGCACCGACTTAGTCAACCGGTCTACAACCACCCAAATAGCATCACTACCCCGCTGAGTCCTCAGAAGACCCACAACGAAGTCCATAGTGACATGCTCCCACTTCAACTCGGCAATAGGCAAGGGCTGTAACAAACCCGCTGGCCTCTGATGCTCGGTTTTCACTTGCTGACAAGTAAGGCACTTCGATACGAAGATTGCCACATTCTTCTTCATACCCCGCCACCAGAACTGGCGACCCAAATCGTGATACATCTTGGTGCCTCCTGGATGCACCACAAGGCGTGAATGGTGAAACTCTCGGAGTACCTCCTCTCGGCAAGACTCCGGCACAAACAAACGGTCTCAGTATCTCACACTCAGGTCGGGATACATAGACAAACTCTTCTCAACCTTCCCACTGGAGATCTTTTCTCGGAGGGATTCTACCTCAGGGTCACCTCCCTGTGCCTCTAACACTCGAGTCACAAGTGTAGGCTGCGCAATAACAGAAAACAAGGTCGCAGCTTCAACAGATTCGCCCAGAAGCAAATCAAACTCGCCAAGTGCACCCAACATCTCCCACTCCCGGATGGCTATACCAGCTACATCACTAATGGATTTCCTACTAAGGGTATCGACCACAGCATTGGCCTTTCCCGGGTGATAGTGCAACTAGAAATCGTAGTCCTCAATAAACTCCATCCACCTCATCTGCCTCAAATTCAAGTCTCTCCGTGTAAACAGGTACTTCAAACTCTTATGATCCGAGAATACCTCGAATCTCTCACCATAAAGGTAGTGCCTCCAAATCTTCAAGGCAAAAATTACTGCTGCTAACTCTAGGTCATGCGTAGGGTAATTCCTCTCGTGTATTTTCAACTGACGTGAGCCATAGGCTACCACTTTCCCCTCTTGCATCAACACACAACTCAAACTCTCTCGTGAGGCATCACAATAAACCGCATAACCAAAACCTCTCTCCGGAATAATCAAAACTAGAGCGGTGGTCAATCTAATTTTCAACTCTTGGAATGAATTTTCACAAGTCTCACTCCATACAAATCTGACCACTTTCTGCGTCAATCTAATCAACGGTGAAACTAGCCTGGAGAAATCTTTCACAAACCGGCGATAATACCCAGCTAATCCCAGAAAATTGCGGATCTCAAAAACACTCTTAGGCTGTGCCCAATCCTGCAGTGCCTCAATCTTGGATGTATCAACAGACACCCCTTCCCCGGAAACCACATGGCCTAAGAATTTGACCTCTCCTAGCCAGAATTCACACTTCCCAAACTTGGCATACAACCTATGGGCTCTAAGTAACTCAAGCACCACTCTCAAGTGTTCCTCGTGCTCCTTCTCCGAAGGTGAATAAATCAAAATGTCGTCTATGAAGACGACTACAAAACGATCTAAGAATACCTGGAATATCCGGTTCATCAAGTCCATAAACACTGCCGGTGCATTAGTGAGCCCAAAAGGCATCACCAGAAACTCATAGTGGCCATACCGCGTACGGAATGTCGTCTTCGGAATATCATCCTCCCTGACCCTCAGCTGATGGTAACCCGATCTCAAGTCTATCTTAGAAAAACAACGGGACCCCTTCAATTTGTCAAACAGATCACCTATACGAGGCATAGGGTACTTATTCTTAACCGTAGCCCGATTCAATTTTCGGTAATCGATACAAAGTCTCAAGGCACCATCTTTTTTTTTAGCAAAGAGGGCCGGTGCTCCCTACAGCGAAACACTAGGGCGAATGAAACCCTTATCCAGCAACTCCTGGAGTTGAATCTTCAACTCACTCAACTCGGCTGGGGCAAAACGGTAAGGTGCCATAGAAATCGGCGCCGTGCCGGGCACTAAGTCAATAGAGAACTCGATCTCTCGATGTGGTGGCAAACTCACAAGATCCTCGGGAAAAACGTCCGAGTACTCACAAACCACTCTCGGCAATACAGTCTGGGTCTCATCACACTCACCACTCATAAAGCTAGCGAGAAGACCACTAAGCTCACTTCGCCCTCACGGAACCCGATCTCCCAAGAAATGGAAACAATTCCCGCTCAAGGTACATACTGTGACCCACTGGCGGTAACAATCAATAACTGCCCGGTATGACGATAGCCAGTCCATACCCAAAATAACATCAAAACCTGACATAGCCATAACTACAAATGAAAATAGAAGTCGGCGGTCGGCGACCTCTATATCACACTCTCTACACCCTTGTTTCAAAACTAACTCACCCCTGACAGGTGATACAACACAAATAGGAGATGCTAACTGCGCCAACTCCAATCCCAAAATAGATGCAAATGCAGCAGATATAAAGGAATAAGATGCACCCGTATCAATCAACACATTGGCAATCGAGTTACAAAACAAAAAGGTACCTCTCACAACAGATGGAGCCGGTACTAGATCCTACGCGGTAACAGCATATACACGCCCTGTAGGTCCCTGATCTACCTACTCACCTCTCGGAGCAAAAGACTACTGCACAGATTGGGACGACGAAGCCCCCTGATTGGCCCTTGAGGCCTGAACTGACTGAGCCGGCTGAAAACTCTACCTCGACCCAGATGCACCAGATGTGCCACTCAACTGCAGGCAAAACCTCTTCAGGTGCCCCGCCTGACCACATTGGTAGCAAGAAAGCGACTGGCCTCTGCCCTGACTCTGGCTCTGAGGTCGAGCCGAAGATGAAGCTGTTCTCTGACCTCTTCCCCTCTGCAGGCACGCTGGAGACTTGTGGCCCAGCTGACCACATTTGTAACAAGTGATGTCTCCCTAACTGTCTCTCTCAGAGCCTGTACTCGGCACTGGAAAGGTCGATTTAGCAAAAGCACCCTGGGACTGTTGAGGGTTAGGACCCCTCTGCCTCCTACCGTCCCCCTGACCATCCTGACTCCTCTTGGAGCCCCTCTGTCTCTCCTCTTCCTCCTGCATCATAATCTCCATATGGGCCGCAGCATCCACAAGGCACCTATAGTCCCAGGTCATAGAACCCCCAACTCTCATCTTGAGGCCATGCCTCAACTTCTTCTCAAACTCGACACAACGGCGTTCCTCAAACGCCACAAGCTCAGGTGCGAACTTGGATAAGCTAGTAAATGCGGCCTCAAACTCGGCCACTGATAAACGCAGCTGCTTCAGCTGAAAAAACTGGTCCCTCAGCTTCTCCCTGACAGTTGGGGATAAGAACTTCTCCTGGAAAGCATCTATAAAAGCCTCCCATGTACCACCAACACGACCTCTCATGAACTTCCACTACTGACCCGTATCCCCCTTAAGCTGGAAAGATGCCAAGGTCACCTTTAATGCCCCGTCTTCGATGCCAAGCATCGCAAATGTCTTCGTCATCTGCTTTAGCCACTCATCAGCCTTAAGTGGCTCCTTAGGATCCCCAACAAACTCATCCGAATTAGACCGGAAGAGCTCCCTCTTCAGAAAAGAAGGCCCGGCATCAACAACCTGGGCCTGAACTGGATTCTCAGCCCTGAGAATGCCCATGGATTCCCTCATAGCTCTTGCTATCTCGTGGGCTAAGGCATCCATGGCCTGCTGACCTACTGGCTCGGCCACATTGGCCTAACCAACACCCTCCTGCTGCGCCGGAACCTCATCCGGTATAGGCATCTCCTGCCTACCTTGCCTACCACGTCTACCACCTCCTCCTCGTCCTGACATCCTAATAAAGGTAATGAAGACATTAGCACATTCACAAATGTGCCGAAGCTATAACACTCGCGTCCTAAAATATTGGAAAACTGTAATTCATTCCACGTAAGCACATAATCACATAAGCACCTACGAATTTCATTTCTGGATAATAATAGTCCTGAGGCGTTACTAGAGTTCCGGTTAGAAACAACATTGATCAAGTGCTTTTCCAACAAGACTCACAGAAACCCAAGGATCCAATCAACATCCTAAAAACTAAATCCCATACCTAAATAGTCACATAAACATGTTATCACATAAGCATATAACACTACATCTAAGTCTCTATCAAGCGAGACAAACCCATTGTGGTACTAACCACTTCCCGCGTACCCAAAGTATTCGAACCCGATACGCTCTGATATCAAGTTGTAACGCCCTCAAAATAAACCCATAATATCATACATTCACGATAAAGAAAAGAGATTTCATATTACAATCATCAGAGTATTCTTACAAAAGGTATTACATGTTGACAACAAAAGTAAATGCCCTAAAGGCTTACAACTTTCTAAGTCAACACTTGTTTACAAAAAGAGAGCACTAGCTCTACACAAAATAAGCCATTGGCTTGATATATATGTAATACAACAAAAATAACAAAAAAGAGTCCAACAGCCTCAAGCCTCCCAAGTTACGTCCTTGGAGGTGGCATAACACCTGTACCTGAAAATGATGTCCCATATAGGGTGAGCCAACGCCCAGTAGAGAAATGCTAAACATAATATGAGTAAAAACTAAACATTAACATTTGATAAATGTTTAACTCATATATGCCAACTTATAACACATTTCAATTCCATGACAAATATGTCCATGTTTCATTCCATTTTTCATTACTTATCCGGTTCTCAATTTATGAATAAGGCTTAGAACCTGGCCAATAATTTAATGAGACTACAGCTCATATCAACAATACTTTCATAATTCACAACAGATACACATATTTGCTGTATCAATAACACATTTAAACACTTCCATACTTCACAATAGATACACATATTCGCTGTATCAACACTTCAATAGATACACATATTTGCTGTATCAATGGAGTACATCCTCTATCTCCTCCCACACAACACAGTGTATATAGGCATCTATCGTATACATGTTCAATCAATACACAAATTTGATGTATTATTCCATTCATCATAATCAATGACATACAACCAATTAGTTTTAATTCGCCTAATCATCATGCAATGTCTACAACAATCAAGACTATCCTCCACCGATAGCCCAAAACAATTATTTCTAAACAGACAATAATTATATCAACAGATAATTTATCAACATTTTCAAAGATGAGTGATTAAGGAATCCAACTCCACCATTATACCTTATAATGAGCCAATTTCATTATTTCCACTTAATTTCATATTCCCATAATAAATGTCATTAATTACACTAATGACCCAAATATACCCAAACATGACATTTTCCTCATTTTCCCAACATTGACCTAAAGGTCCAAATATTATCAACAACCTCAATAACCTCCTTTTTAGACCCAAAATACAAATGTTTGAATCAAAAGAATAAAACCCCTCTTTCCAATATAACACATCTCAGTCCCTAACTTCCCAAATCAAACCATTTATACAAAAAGCTCAACATTTAGGTTAAAGCTCATAAAAATGAGTAGTTATCCCTACCTCAAAAGATGAGACCAAATGGAGAAGTTGAAGAAAACTCGAAGTGCTCCAAACCAAGGGATTTTCGGATGGATAGGTAGCTCACACCAAGCTCTACACTTTTTACAAAGGGACAAGGGTGGAAGATCACTCAGACTAGATCAAACCTTAGAGAGAAGGTGAAATGTAGTGAGAGAAGCTCTCAAAAGAGGTTTTGGAAAAGTAAGAAAGAGAGTGAGAGTGTAAAAAGTGATTTAAAATAACACAGTCCAGATCTGATATACGACTAGTCCGCTCGAGCGGAGAATAGGACGCTCGAGCATCAAGCACAAAAACTGAACCCGCTCGAGCGCAAAAATACCCGCTCGAGCGTCAAGATACAACTGCAAAACACACCCGCTCGAGCGCAAAGAGAAACCCGCTCGAGCGCATGGATACCCGCTCGAGCGTAAGGAAAACCACTCGAGCATGAAAAACACATCTAAAACACTTTTGTAGACGGACAAACTACTGAAGGTGTGCAACCTCCGCTTGAGCGCGAAGGGATCTGCTCGAGCGAACCACCAAAAATCTGGGCAATACGAAATGGGACCAAAGCTCAACCAACCTGTTCGAAACACGCCCAAGACATTTCTAAACTCCAATCCAAAGCATTAAAGGACGGAAATGAAATACAGATAACCACAACTATCAACGGAACCGAGTCCGAAATACAGTAAATGAGGAAGGAAAAACTGGGATCGTTATAACCGTCGAGCAAGAATTTCACATAACCAGTAAATTTGCCAAGTTTCTAGACCGCTCGAGTGACGGAAGCTACGCTCGAGCGACCACCTTTATTTTTGAACCCCACTTGAGCGAAGGAAGTTGTAGTCGAGCGGAGACCCTATTTTCACCAACTTTTAACTGACTCTTTTAAGTGTATATTTGCATCCTCATGCCACACCAGGTGTTCTTAGGCACCATTTGGACTCACATAGTCATGAAATAAGCTAGAAATACATAAAGAGAATTGAATTAAAATGAAATGGTGCTTCAATTGTGCTTTTGTTATGTGTTTTGTTTAGATAGACGTCCAAGGCTTAGTGACGACATAAACCACTGTGAGTAATAACTCTATAAAGTTATATTTGCCTTTAATTATTTTCTGATGATATGAAAATGATCAATTTTTTGAAATGTTATGTTTTATATGAATGAATGATCGTCTAAGTTTCTGAAATGTATTCGTGGCATCCTTAGCATCATATGATATCCGTCCCTTTTATGGGTCATCAGAATACCTTTATGGCTGTCCCAATTATGGGTCATCAGAAATGTCTCTATGCACAAGAGTCATCGGAATACCTTTTGGCCGTCCCTTTATGGGTCATCGGAATGCCTCCATGGCAGTCCCTTTGTGGGTCATCAGAAATGTCTCTATGCACATGAGTCATCAGAATGCCCTTTACGGCTGTCCCTTTATGGGTCATCAGATTGGTTAACGTTAATAGATGTGCCACGTACTATGATAAGAAATATACGATCTTTGAATACAAATGCAACTACGTATATGAATATGTTTCTGCTTTAACAACTGAACATGTATATGAATTCGTTTTTTATTTGAAATCTAAATATGCATAAGACTCTATTTCTGATAAAAAATCTATCGCTGATATAAACTCTGATTTCTGACTCTATGATGGACATCATTCGTTAAAACCCTTTACTTTATTATTATTCACTAGGCACTAACTCACTATTTGTTATTATGTATGTAGGTGAGCAAGTACGTAACTAGGCCTAGATCCTCTTTGAAGTATGAACAAGTTTTCTGCTATGTGTATATTGGGCTAAGTCCCTTTTGGCTACTTTTGTATTGGATGTGATGTAAGGCTTGCATTATGACGTCACGTATATTTGAAAAAGGTTTAAATTTTTTGCCTCATATATGTCTGCACAGCTCTATGGACTATGTATATTTCGTATATTTGCTTCCGCAGCCCCTAATTTTATATTATTCCACTAAGAGGCCTTTAGTAATCCAAGGATTATTGGTCGGTTGTGACGCTAAACCTATAGAGGAGGGTTTGGGTTATGATAGAGTGTGTCTAATCCTAACAAGTGGTATTAGTATGTTTTTCAAAAATTGTCAAATTTCAAAGTTGATTGAAATGAACTTTTGAGCACACCAGGAGGTGCGTCTTTTCGAGACGATTTCGACGATATAAAATTTATCAAAATCGAAGCTAAAATGAGTGTTGTAGAGCTTGCCGAAGATTCATGAGAATTTCGCCCGAAATTTCAATTTGAAGGCATTTGAAAAAGAAGGCTGATGTCACTATGACCTCATCATTGCATCAGTAGAGTTTTCTGAAATTGTAATTTAGTCCCTAAAGTTATGGTAAATTTCATTTTAGCCCCTGAAGTTTTTGAAATTGTAATTTGGTCCCTGAAGTTGTGGTAAATTGCATTTCAGCCCCTGAAATTTTCGAAATTGTAATTTGGTCCCTGAAGTTGTGGAAAATTACATTTCAGTCCCTAAAGTTTTAGAAAATTGCAATAAGATCCCTGGAGTTTTGAAAATTTGTAATTTGGCCACTTGAGTTTGGAGAAATTTCATTAAGGTCCTTAAAAAAGTGGGAAAAGTGCTGTTTTGGCTAATTTGACCATTCCGGACTTAACGGTGTGGTCTATTTGTTCAAATTCAGGATTTTTGTACAAATAAGAAGAAGATGGAGAAATTCACATCAACTTCAAGATTGATGATAAAGTTGAATGCTTCCAATTATGGATTTTGGAAGTCGCGAATGGAAGACGTCATATACTGTAGAAACCTGTTTGCTCTAAAATGGGTCAAATCGGAAACAGAGAAGGATGAAGACTGGATAAAGATGAACCGGGAAACTGTCGGTCAGATTTAGGGGTGAGCAGCGGATATACCGATCCGCCAAAACCGACCGAACCGAACCGATCCGCCACATTTTGGACGGATGCGTGATGACGAGCGGACGGTTGCGGATTGATTTTCTCAAATCCGCCAATTTGGCGGACGGATGGCGGATTTGAGATTTTTTGGCCGCAACCGAACCGCCAAACCGCCAAATCACGAGCACCCCTAGTAATTTATAAGACTTTGTATTTTCAATTTGTTTAAATATTATGTTTGTGTTTTCAATTGAAAAAGAGTTTAAATATTTAGTTGAAAAAAAGTTTTCAACTAGAATATATTTTTTGAATTGAAAAAAATAAACGTATTATTCATATATATTTTTTAGTTTTTAAATGTAACTCTAAAAATAATAAATAGAAAATATGATATATGCTGGTTGGTTTTTGTTTTCAAAAACATATGTAGATGTAACAATACAGAGACATTCAATCTCTACTACTGCTCTGTTCATGGTTTTGGTGGAATGAATTGTTATTATATTTTAAGAATCACAGATTGTAATATTTTATGGGGATGAATCATGCTGTGATTGTAATATGTGGATGAGGCATGCAGTGATCGTGATATTCTAAAGTTTCAAACTTTTTTTCTTTGGATAAGGCATACAATGATTGTAATACTTTTTTAAGTCATTGACTGTAATACTTTCTTTTTCTTTTTTTTCTTTTTTTTTTATTTGAGGAAGTGCACAAGTTGAATTATGTTGAAAATTTATAAAATTTTAAACCGCCAAACCGATTCACATCCATCCGCCAAACCGCCAATCCGCTCAATCCACATCCGCCGGATTGGCGGACGGATGCGGATTGATTTTCTTCAATCCGCCAATCTGGCGGACGGATGGCGGATTGGAGGTTCCGTGGCCGCAACCGACCCGCGCCCACCCCTAGTCAGATTAGACAATAGATAAACCACAGTGTGCCCCACCATGTCGCCCATGAAACAAATGCGTATGTTCTCTAGACAATGTTAGAAGGAATGGACGAGTCAAAGACTGCTCGGAACAAAGCCTTGGTGATGAGAAGGCTTGTAAATCTGAAGTTGAAGAATAGTGTGTCTATTACTGAACACACTAGTGAATTCAAGAATCTGGTGAATCAGCTTGCAATCGTCAAGATGCCCTTGGACGATGAAATGCAAGCCATACTATTGCTCAGTTCTTTACTAGACAGCTGGGAGATGTTGGTGGTTTCTCTCAGCAACTTTGCACCAGAGAGAAGTTGGCCATGAGCATGGTCACAGACACCATGTACAATCAAGAGACAAGGAGGAAAGACATGGGAGGTAATCAGTTCCATGCTCTTGTCACAGAAGATAGAGGCAGAGACAGAGGTTGAAGAAAAAGCAGAAGAAGAAACAAGAGTAAAGGAAAATGGAATAACATGAGTAAATCCAAATACAGTAAAAGTCAAGGTAACTCTTGCTTCACTTGTTTTCACTGTGGCCAAGAGGGTTATATAAAAAGGAACTGGCCAAGCCGGAAAGATAAAAGCCAAAGCAGTAAGTCAAAGGGAGATGAGAACACGACAGCCACAACAATTGATGAAATACTTCTTGTAGTTGGTGAAGAGAAGGATTGCCTTCATGTGGTTGACCACAGTTGTACAGAGCGGATGATAGACAAAGCTGCATTCTATCACGCCACTTCCCATAGAGAACTCTTCAGCTCGTGCAACGTTGGAGATTTTAGTACTGTTCAAATAGGGAATTCTAACTATTCGAAGATTGCGGGCATTGGAGACATTGTTATTCAAACTAATGTCGGACACAAGCTAGTTCTCAAAGATATAAGGCATATTCCAGACTTGCGCTACATTGGAAATGGCTGTTGGAAGCTGACAAGAGGAGCTTTGACGATAGCCAGAGGAGAGATGTCTTCAACATTGTACAAGACTCAAACGAAGATCTTTCTGGGAAGTCTTAATGCAGTAGCAGACAAGGAATCACTAGACTTATGACATAGAAGACTAGCTCACATAAGTGAAAATGGATTGCATCTATTAGCAAAGCAATCCAGGATACCCTTATCCAAAAGGAGTGTCCTGAAGCTGTGTGATCATTGCCTTTATGGCAAACATCATTGAGTATCATTCAGTTCAACGAGCAAGAGGAAGACAGAAGTGCTCAGTATGGTATACTCGGATGTTTGTGGCAAAGAGAGACCGGGAAGAAGTTGAAGTGCCTTCACACAGACAATGATGTCGAGTACACCTCCAATGCTTTTGAAGCATATTGTGCTAACAAAGGTATCCGGTATGAGACAACAATTCTCGATACCTCACAACACAATGGTATGGCAGAGAGGATAAACCGTACTATTGTTGAAAAAGTTAGATGAAGGCTTAGAATGGCAAAGTTGCCAAAGTCATTTTGAGTTGAAGCCGCTTATATAGCCTGTTACCTCATCAACAGGTTGCCTTCAATCCCGTTGAATTTTGCGATACCTGAGGAAGTCTAGTCTAGAAGAAAAGTATCATATTCTCACTTGAGAGTCTTCGGGTGTAAGGCGTTCGCATATATCTCTAAGGAAAACAAACAGAAGCTTGATGACAAGTCCACTCCATGCATATTTGTAGGTTACTCAGATGCAGCATTTGGGTACAAGTTGTGGGACCCAGTGAACATGAAGATGTTTAGGAGCAAAGATGTTGTGTTCCAGGAAAACCAGACAGCAGAAAATTTTAAGAAGTCTGCAAAGTTTAGAGATGTCATTACTCCAGACTTGTTACCATCACCCAAGCCATCACAAAATGCTAGATGTGATGATGTACAACAAGAAGTGCCAGAGTTGCAGGATCCTATGCCAAAAATTGAGGATCAAGAGGAAAGAGATGAAGACCGGGATGAAGAGAGTATTGAGTAGGGGAGAGCAACCCTATCAACCAGAGACAACTGGGCCTCGGTTGTGGAAATCTGGAAAAGCTGTCTTGCCATCAACCAAATATCCCGTTTCTCAGTATATTCTGATTACTGATGAGGGCGAGAGTTTTTTGAAAGCAAAGAGTTATATAGAGAAAGACTATTAGATGCAAGCCATGAAGGAGGAGATAAGTTCTTTGCAGAAGAACCACACTTATGAGCTTGTTCCACTTCCAAGAGGCAGAAGAGCCTTGAAGAACAAATGGGTGTATAAGTTTAAGAAAGATGGCAACGGTAAACTATTACAGCATAAAACTCGCTTGGTGATCAAAGGTTTTGGGAAGAAGAAGGGAATTGACTTTGATGAGATCTTCTCCCCAGTTGTGAAAATGACTTCCATTCGAGTAGCTCTATGATTAGCAGCTCGTTTGAATCTAGAGGTAAAATAGATGGATGTCAAGATTGCCTTTCTCCATGGTGATTTGGAGGAAGAGATCTATATGGAGCAGCTAGAAGGATTAGAAGTTAAAGGGAAAAAAAATCTAGTCTGCAAACTAAAGAAAAGTCTTTATGGCCTAAAGCAAGCGCCGAGACAATGGTACAAGAAGTTTGATTCATTCATGATAGATCACAAGTACACAAGAACAGTAGTAGACCAACGTGTATATTTCCAAAGTTTTTTGGATGGAAACTTCATTATCCTACTGTCAATGATATGCTAATCATCGGACATGATATTGCTATGATCAACAAGTTAAAAAATGACTTGTTGCAATATTTTGTCATGAAGAATTTA
Organism: Camellia sinensis; assembly: GCF_004153795.1. NCBI lineage: Eukaryota > Viridiplantae > Streptophyta > Magnoliopsida > Ericales > Theaceae > Camellia > Camellia sinensis. Next base: position 660,308 of record NW_021024845.1, read on the forward strand.
GGCCCAACATAGTAGATTTTGAGTATGACGATTGTTTGTGACAGGAAAGCCAATAAGATATGGCTATCACAAGAGAAATATGTTGAATGGGTGATTGAAAGGTTCAACACGAAAAATGCCAAGCCAGTCAACACACCATTGGCCAACCATTTCAAGGTGACAAAGCATTCATGTCTCACGACCAACTTTGAAAGGAAAAAAATTGAGACAATCCCCTATTCTTCCGCAGTAGGAAGTTTGATGTATGTTATGGTGTGTACCTAGCGAGATATAGCTCACATAGTCGGCGTTGTGAGTAGATTCCTCGCCAATCCAGGAAAGGAGCATTGGGAGGTGGTCAAATGGATTCTTCGATACTTTAAGGGAACTTCAAAGATGTGTCTCTGTTTTGGGGGAGCTGAACCAATTTTGGAATGGTGTGTACCCGGCCAGATAGCTCACGCAGTTGGCGTTGTGAGCAGATTCCTTGCCAATCTAGGAAAGGAGCATTGGGAGGCAGTCAAATGGATTCTTCGGTACTTGAAGGGAACTTCAAAGATGTGCCTATGTTTTAGGGGAGCTGAACCAATTTTGGAGGGTTTTATAGATGCCGATATGACGGGTGATCATGTTGGTAGAAAGTCTACATCAGGATTTATGTTCACCTTTGCAGGGGGAGCTATTTCATGGCAGTACAAATTGCAGAAGTGTGTTACTTTATCTACAACAGAGGCAGAGTACATTGCTGCCGCAAATGCTAGAAAGGAAATGTTGTGGTTGAAGCGGTTTCTCCAAGAATTGGGTTTACAATAGGAAGAGTACAAGGTACATTGTGATAGTCAGAGTGCAATTGATCTGAGCAAGAATTCCATGTACCATTCAAGTACAAAGCACATTGATGTCCAGTATCATTAGATACGCGAGGTGATGGAAAAACAGTTATTGGAACTGGTCAAGATCCACACAGATAAGAATCCAGCTGACATGCTTACAAAGGTGGTCTCGAGAGACAAACTTGAAGTATGCAGGGACATTACTGGGATGGACTTCCAGTAAGGATCCTACTCCCCATAGGTGTGGAGGGGGAGAATTATTTAGTATCCACACCATTGTGAACTTGGCTATGGAAGTCAAGTATGGAGGCTACAAAGTTGCTAAAGTTTTTCAAACATAGGGTGGCCTACCATTAACTTTGGTAGTTGGTTGTTGGCAAGCAGAGGTTGAGTTTGGCATTCTCGTTTGTGTATAAAATGGAAAGAGGTGAGCTGAGTTAGATCAATCAGAAAGAGAAAGACAGAGCAGAGAGTGTAATCTATGAGTGAGAGTGCTATAGAGAGAGAGTGAGGTGTGAGACTTGTAAACTCCCTTCGGAAAAAATTCTATAGTGGATATCTCTCCCGTGGACGTATGCTATTGCCGAACCACATAAATTTCTTGTCTCGTTTCTGTGTGTGATTGATTTCTAGTGTGCCTTAATCCTAACAAAAGTAAGTAAAATATTTTTTAAGAAAAATATTGTAATATCATTTTCTAAATAATGATTGACTTTTAAAAATTCCGTAAGTTAATTTTTACAAAGTTGCCTCTCACTCACTACTTTTTTAACAGATTTAGCCTTTTTAAATAAATATTTTAGCTCTTTAAAAGGTAGAAATGACACTGTATTGAATCAAAATTTCTCTTTTAGGCAATTAAATATTTTTGTTTCAAGTGTCAACCAAACGTGAAAAAACAAAAACAAAAATATATTTCTGTATAAAATCAATTTACAAGAAACGTATTTTTTTATGTAAAATATTTTACATCGAAACAAATGAAATCTTAAAAAAAAAAATTTAACAAGTAAATAAGGGTGGCCTATAAACAATGCCCACATAAAAGAGTACAAGAAGTAACAAAATCGAAATGATACATTCCGATTCATCATAAAGCTTCCTTTTGTAGTCTAGCTGTAAATTGTAATCTATGCTACTGTCACATAGAACCAATTTTTAATGTGGTCCAAGAATTTGAAATAGGCATGTCTCATTGGACTTTCACAAAGAATAGTTCCAAAAACTACCCAAAATCCAAGGGTGAAACCAATCCCATGCTAACATAAAATCCTGAGGTAATAAACCTGTCCTCATTTTCTTGAATCCCTTTAGTAGAAATTGGAGGTTCCACAACTACTTCCTCTCCTGGGCACTTATTTGGCAGTGGAAGCCCACAAAGTTCAGGATTTCCAGAATATGCAGAGGCATGAAAGCTTTGCAATTGAGTGCTTGATGGGATTTTTCCTGATAAGTTGTTATTTGACAAGTCCAATATGCTCAGATAATTTAGATCAGCAAGGCTTGCAGGAATCTCACCAGAAAGTCTATTTGCAGATAGGTCTAGCGCTTCCAACATTTTCATCTGACCAATATCTTGGATGATTATTCCAGTCAAATTGTTTCTTGACAGGTTCAAGGAAACCAACTCTGCAAGACTCCCAACTTGCTGAGGAATTGTTCCGTTTAATTTATTGTTAGAAAGATTAATGATTTTTAGTAGTCCCAGATTTTTTCAGTACTCCCTTTCTTGTCCTTTCCATTGCTCTCAAAATAGTTTTCATTAAGGTAAATAACCGGTCCAAGGATTATCGACTATTTGAAATCAATGGTTTCTTCTAAACTATTACTTTGAACCAAAGCAGAAAAATTGTTGAAGCACTATGGTAGCGCTCCCGATAAATCATTTTGAGAGAGGTCCAAAACTTGAATATAGTTAAGGTGGAAAATATGTTGAGGAATACTTCCATAGAATTTATTGGATTGTAGACTAAGAACAATTAACCTTGTGAGATGCATCCCTATCCATGCTTGTATTTCTCCTGTCAAACTATTTTGTCCCAATTCAATAATTCTCAACTCTACGCAATTATTCATTGACTTTGGCAATATCCTCGACCGGATCGGGCCAAGGCTGGGTCCGAGTCCGGGTCCGGGTTCGTGATCATGGATTGTGGATCTTGGATCTTGGGAATTGGGACTTAAGACTTGGGACTTGGGCTTGAGGCTTGCTGAAATGGGTTGGGTTTGGGTTGGGCCGGATTGATGGCCCATCAACCTAATCTTTTTTGGACTAGGTCAGATTGGTGGCTATAGATATATGCATATGTGTAAATTGTGTGTAACCTCTACACTTATGGTGATGATTTACATCATCAGCTTTGCTGCATTTGTTTATTTAGTTTTGCATAAATGAATTCTGTATTTGTTACTGGAAGGCTCTTCCCCTCTCATCTTTTGTGTATAAAAACCATCCTCTTTGGTTGGAGTACATAAATTTTGATCTCATCCAACATAGTTAGTCTACAAATATAATTCTTCCTATGTGAGAGAGTGATGTCATTGTCAGTTCGCCAAGAGACATGTTTATAATCCGCATGCAGTTCATATTGTATTTTTGTGGATAGTGCGAAAATTTGATTGTGATGTTTATGAAAATGAACAGATTTTTGTATTGATTTGTAATAGATATTTTATTGAATAGGTTATTGAATACACAGGGAATTGTTACTGAAAAGAAAAAATTTCGGAAGAAAATAGTATCTCCATTTTCAAAATTTTTAATTTTTATTAGTGACGAAATAAAAAATGTCGCTATTAATTTTTATTAGTGAAGAAAATAGTACCCACATTTTAGTGATGAATTTTTTTGTCACCTTAATCCATATTATTGGTGAGGAAAACTTTCGTCACTAAAATATATTTGGTGACGAAATTTTTCGTCGCAAAAAACAATTAAAATAAAATATTATTTAGCTTTGGTGACAGAATTAGTGTTTTAGAGGACGAAAAATTCAACATTTAGAGACGAAACATTTCGTCGCCAAAAATGAAAAATAGGTGACGAAACTATTTTTCGTCACCAGGTACTTTTTGTGACGACGTATAGGACACGAAAGTGGTGACAAATTTTTTTCGTCACAGATCACTTTAGTGACAAAATTTTGATGTTTGGAGACAATCAATCTGTCACCAAAGGCCTTTTTTGTTGTAGAAGAAAAGAGAGAAAGAAAAGAAAGAGAAAGAAAAGGCAAAAAAAAAAATTCGAAACCCAAAACGACGTCGTTTTGGGTTTCGAGCTGAATTCGGGCCACCAAATTCGAGCTACAAGTCATTTTCCATATAAGAATTGTACATGTGTGTACAAATGTCATTGTGCTTCAGGTTTGACCGCTCAGTGAAATTTTGGGTCGTGATAATACAAGACAGCACTTTGCACTATTTTGTTGCATATCCGCATTAATACAAGCGGCAAATTTTTCGGGTGTAATGCACACCCTTTATGCATATGACTGCAAATGAATCGAATTGTTCATGAACATGTTTAGCTCGGTTCGTTTAGTAAACGAGTCGAACTCGAACTCGAATATTAGGTTCGTTTAGTAAACAAGTCGAACTCGAGCTCGCACGAGCTCGGCTTGTCAAGTTTGGCTCGTTTATTTTTGTTTGGTTTGATTTGATTTTATAGTTCTATTCACTGTATTTGGTTTTAATTTTTTTAAAATTGAGTTTTTTATTTTTGTATTTTTTTATTTTTAGTGAACATTTTTTAAATTTTAAGTAATTTTTTTACTTTTTTAGATGCACTTTAGTTAGATGTATATAAATAATAAAATATTTGTGAAAATATTTAAAAAAATTAATAAATACACAAAAATTCAAAAAAAATACTAAATTGTCATATTTTTTTTAAAATATTTTTTGGTAATTAGTGTATTTTTTAAAGATTTTTTTCACAAATATTATATTTTTTAAGTGTATATATGCTAAGCATATCTAAAAATTAAAAAAAATTTCGTAAAATAAAAAATAAATCATTGAAAACATTAAAACACGAAAAAAAAGAGAGTAAAATTTTTTGAAAATCAAAACCAAATAAGCTAATTTTTATTTTTATTTTTTAAGCTAAAATTTATAAAAAGATAAAATAGTTAATAAGATAAAATATTATATTAAATTTATAATTATTTCATTTTTTCTTTTATAAATATTACATCTAATTATCAAAAATTAATTATCTCCTTAAATATAAAAATTTTAACCTATTAAAATAATCAAAAAAAAAAAAACCTACTAAAATAATTAACTTCTCAAACCAAGCCAGCGAGTGATGGAAGATGGAGACTAAAGAGTGACCCACAAAAGGTCAAAAAAAAATAAAAAAATTGCGAAACATGGTGAGACCATTTCTTTGATTTCTCAGTTTATTTCTCAACTTTTGATTTTTGTGATGTATTTATTGTGTGTATTTATATTTTTATTGTCATCTGTTATAAGTTTTTCAACAATGATTCATTCTCTTAAAATTAAAGCTCTAATTGAGCTTTAGTGATGTGATTTTTTTTTTTAAAAATTAAGTCAAAATATCACATCATATAGGGCTGGCACACAAATTAAAACGATTAGAGCTCTCTCTCTAGAGTTCTCAAACATTTCTCTAAGTTTTATGTTGTATTTTGTGAGAAGATTTGGCAAGAGTTTTAAAAAGGGAAAAAAAAATGTGTGTAAAATTAGATAAAATATAAAAATATTTTATTTACTTTTTTCTTTTCTCTTTTTAAATTCTTTCTTAAATTTCTAACCAAACACAGGAAAGAAAAGAAATTAAGGCCTTGTTTGTCATAACCTAAAAAAGTCAAAAAGTTAAAAAGTTACTATCCTATTTAAGTCACATCACCTCTCTACCACATCACTTCAAACCCAATCTATACCCAACCCATATTTCATAAAAAGTCAAAAAGTGTACTTATTTAGATCATCCCAAACCACCCCTAAATTAAAAGAAAACAAAAAAAAAAAAATGCAGAGATTGGATTTTATTTTTTTTGATTCCGTAAATAAAATAACAAATATATTTGTATTCAAAAATATTTTAAGAGCGGTAGTGCTACAGAGCTCTAATTAGAGCTGCTACAATGCAGCTCTAATGAGCTGGCTACATATAAAAAAAAGGGTAATGATACATCCCACTAAAAGTGGTGCTCTAAAGCACCACTAATGAGTTGGCAAGTACTTTTACTAAAAAAAAAAAAAAAATACAAGACACAAGCAGTGGGTCCCGTTCACTACCACATCACTAGTGGTACTTTTAGAGCACTATTTTTAGTGGTCTCAAGCATTATTGTAAAAAAAAAAAAAATAGTGAGGCATAAGACAAAATATAAGGAAGAAAAAAATAAATTAATGCTTCATTAAAACCCTCTTCTTAGAGGTCTAAATCATTTTTGATTTTAAGAGAAGACATTGACTTGTCAGACAAGCATATCTCCAAAGAGGGAGAGTTGGATTTTCTCTCTCTAAAAGTTAGAGAGAGAGAGAGAGATGGAAAAGAAATAATAATAATAATAATAATATAACAATGATTCATCCCACTAAAAATATCACCACTAATAGCACTAATACATTAAAAAAGTAAAAAAAAAATAAAAAAAATACAACTCCAAGACTAAAACATCACATCATTAATGGCGAGACCCACTGCCACCTAATTAGTGGGAGCACTAATTAGTGCTCCCAAGCATTTTTCATAATAATAATAATAAATAAGTCAGGAATTGATGGACCGCCCATGTGGGTTCTGTCCCACGTGGTCCACTCGGCATAACACCACAGACACACACACACAAAAAAAAAAAAGAAAAAGAAAGAGATAAATTATCAACATGTCTTAATAATTAGACTTAAGTCAAGTCTGATAAGTTGTTAAAAAGTTAAAAAGTTACTCAAAAACTTAAAAAGTTATCACTATTCATTAAAAGTCAAAAATTACAGCTGCACAACTCTCAATCTTAATTTTTCTCTACACACTAATTTATACAATTTTTAATACATATTTTTTTTATAAAAAGTCAAAAAGTTAATCCAAACAACCATATTTTTTTCTCAACTTTTTAGTCTAAAAATTCAAAAAGTGTACTTATTTAGGACATCCCAAACAACCTCTTAATTCTCATTAAGTCCTATTGAAAATAAGTCTTGGTAAAATTGTCGTTAAAAATAATTTTTTTGTAACAATTTTTTACATACGTCACTAAAAATTGACAATTAGTGACTTTTTTTGTCATGATTTTTATAAATTGTCACTAAAACTTACAATTAGTGACTTTTTTTATGACAAATTTTTTCCATAGAACCTATTAGACAATAAGTCCACTTATTAGGATGTACACATAAGCACCAAAAAAAAATTACTTATATATATATACTTTTATTTTATATATATACATATATTTTACCCATGCACACAGATCTAATGTATATATATCCATACATATCACATGAGCTTAGGGGTGTTTTGGAAAGTTAGTAAAAAGTTGAATTTTTGATTTTTTTAGCTTATTTTATCTTTTTGTAGATAAGTTATGTGGGAGGTGATTTGACTCAAAATGGGTAAAAAGCTAGAAGCTGGCTTTACCAACTTCCCAAAAGACTCCTATATAATTTTTCAAGTTCATCTTGAAAAAATATTTTTTGAAAAAAAAAAAAAAACAAGTAGAGAGTAGAAGGTTGTGTTTGGTAGAGTTTTACAATTATGATTTGAGAATAGAATTATATTTTGAGTTTGTGAGTTTTGAAATTATGATTTGAGTTTAAAAAATTTATTTGCTTATGAGTTTGGAAAAGAGTTTTGAATTGAGTGATGTGACATATGATATTTGATTAAAAAATTTACAACTCATAACCAAACGCACAACCTAAAATTTTATTCAAAACTCATAAAAAAAATTTAAAAAATTCTGAAAATATTTTTTATTTAAAATATGAAAATAATAGGTGAAAAAAAAAACACGAACACTGTTCCGTTCAACTGGCCGGACGTCTGGGAGGACGTTCAGGAGGATGACTGAGTAGACGTGTTTTGAAAAGTGGGTGTGGAATCAATTTTAAAAAATTGTAAACAAACAGAACATTCAAACCCTTATGTGAAATCATATTTGAAAAGCTCCACCAAACACAACTGATTTTTTTAAAAAAAGTACTACCAAATAGTCTAGCAGATAATGGCTTCGTTTGGGTAGCCAAATTTGGGGTTTTTTTTTTTGTTATTTTAGTCACAAAAAATAAAAGATTTTTTAGTTTAATAAGACAAAACATCACATCACAAAAAAGTCAAAAAAGTCAAAAATTCTTTCAAAACGAGACTTTTTAGCCCTAGGCTAAAATAACCAAAAGAGGTAAAAAAAATTTAAAAGTTAACCCACTTTCCAAAAGGATCCAATGTCTAATGTTTTATGTTTGGGGGAAAAAGAAAGGTAGATAAGTAAAGTATTTTAAAAATGGAACTGTGAATGTGGTTATGTTAAAAAATATTTGTGGAATATTTATATATATATATATATATGTTTTGATTGACAATGTTGAACTCAAAATTTTAAAAAATATAAAAAAAAAAATGTTGTTTCTTAAGAAATGTAACATTATTTTTTTTTTTTAAAAAAAAAGTGGGTTTAAATGTTGTTTTTATTAAATCCACTTTTTTTGGAATTTTTTTTTTGGGACAAATTTAAACTCAAAATTTAAATTGAGTTTAAATTGAGTTATGCTATAAAAAAAAAATGATGAAAAAGACCCTTACCTTAATAATATATATGATTATATTAAGCACTCTAGGATCAATAGTAAAAAAAAAAAAAAAAGTACAATAGTCAAAAGTTGAGAGTACATCCAAAAAACATTCTAGAGGTTCCAGAATGTAATAATATATCCTGAATTTGATCTCGAAAATAGTTTTGTGATGTAAACTGAAAGCTAGTAGGGTGTGGGCAACACCCACAAAGAATGTAGTCCTTTGGACAATTTTTTAAGTAATTTTTCTGAAGGGTTAATTACTGTAAGAATCTGAAAATCCTCTCACATGAATTGTTGAAGAGATCCAACTAAGAGATGAGTTTTATCCCATAAATCTGCAAAGATAAACATGGTTGACGACACCTAAGCAGGGTTGTTGGCCGAGAACACTTTAATGATAAAGTTAGAACTCTTGAATCAAAGAGAATGGATGAAGAATTTGAAAAGTGTTTGTATGTGTATTGTAGAGATGAGGCATACCTATGTTCTATGGGATGCTTTCTTTTTATAGAGGTGGGTGTGACTTGTTCTAGACATTTGCTTGATGGGCTTCCTTGCTTGGGCTTAAGTCCATTGTTAGGACTTGTTTCGATTAACCCCAATAAGTTAGGATTTTTTGGTATTTTTGGGCTACCACAATTGCCCAAAAACTTTCGCTTTCTTCAATAGAAGGAATGAGAGTTTTTACTGCCAAGTTAGTGGCACAAACGAATGTTAGATCTTTGATGAAAATAGCATCCTTGATAGAGAACACACAGTTGATAGGTCTTACTCCCAGATCACCTTGCCGAGCTATGTTGTTCAAATAGATGTTAGGTCTAGGAATGGCAACGGGACGGGGCGGGGAGGGGCCGGGGATCACACTCCCCGTCCCCGATCCCCGATAGTGGAAATACCCCTGTTCTCGGCCCCGATCCCCGATGGGGAACCCATAACCTCCCCCGTCCCCGTCCCCTAACGGGGATCGGGTTTCCCCGACCTCGAAATTCCCCGACCAAAAAGTTAAAAAAAAAAAAAAATCAACTCTACACATTTACAAGAATTAATCAACAACAAATCTAACAAATCCACACATTTTCTTGATCTTCATCAACACATTTACAATAGATCATTATTTTACAACAGATCAACAACAAATCAGAGAGAAAAAGAGATTTTCAACAACAGATTTCATTTTCTTGATCTTCATCAACAAACAGATCAAAAAATCTAACACAGATCAACATGTTCATCTTCATCTTCATCATTTTCAGATCTGAAGAACAAAATCAAAAAACAGAAAACAAAATCAAAAAAACAGAGAGAGAGAGAGAGAGAGAAGGAGATACCGTGAGAGAGAGAGAGAGAGAGACAAGGAGACACAGTGAGAGGGAGAGAGGAGGAGCTGCGGTGAGGAACGACGGTAATGAAGGAGTCGTTGCCGACCAAACCAAGGAGGGGGAGAGAGAGAGAGAGAGAGAGAGAGAGAGAGAGAGAGAGAGAGAGAGAAGAGGAGATACCATGAGAGAGAGACGATAGCGTGAGAGGGAGAGAAGAAGAAGCCGCTGCCGACCAAAACGGGATAGTGAGGGAGTTCCGCCAGAGGAGGAGCTGCGGTGAGGAGCAGCGGTGAGGGAAGAACCGCTGTCAACCAAAACGGTGAAGGAAAGGCGGTGAGGAATGACCGTGTGTGTGAGAGAGAGAGGGAGAAGAAGTTTGTGTGTGGGTGTTCTGCATCTGCCAACAGCCCAAACCCTACACACTCTCACACATATATTATATAAAAGGGGCAAAATAATAATTTTACATCGGGGGCAACCGGGGGCGAGGATCGAGGATGGGGTCGGGCCGGGTTCGGGGCTGAAACATGTATCCCCGTCCCTGGCCCGAATGTCATCGGGGATTCAATTTTTAATACCATCCCCGGCCCGTCGGGGGTATTTTTCGGAGAATAACCACTCAATTCGGGGTCGGGGGATCGGGTCCCCGTCGGGTCAGGTTTCAATTGCCATCCCTAGTTAGGTCTCTTGATAAAAACATCTTTGATAAATGAATGAATGACTACATGAATGTATGTATGTATGTCTAGGAAATTAGGGCTTTGCTCCGAATTTGGAGACTTTCGCTGATGGTGCTCCGTGTAGAGCACGAAGATTGCTTCGAATTCAAAAGCTTTTGCTGATGGTGCTCCGTGCTGAGCATAGAGATTGCTCTGAATTTCAATGCTTTTGTTGATGGCACTCTGTGCCAAGCACAAAAAATTGCTCCGTATTTGCTTTTGCTGATGGCACTTTGTGCCGAGTACGGAGATTACTCCGTATTTAGAGGCTTTTCCTACAAAAAATATATGCGACTATAAAATATAACTTTATTAAAATTACACCTTACTTTGTTCAGCTTTTAGGCAACTCAGCTGAGAGGGTTGGAATGTTGTTTCTTGAACTGCCAAGTACGTTGGATGAACTGCTACCAAGGCACTCAAACCTACTGAGTGCCTTGAATGAGAGTCGCAAGGTCGGACTCAGACTTGTTGAGTGCCTTGAACGACCGGTTACACTAGCGACTCAGACATGTTGAGTGATTTGGATGAACTCGGGTATTTCTAACAATAGCTTAGTGCTCATGAGGATGGAAGATATATATATATATATATATATTGTTATTGTAATTTTAAATAATTATTTTTGGATCTTACAGCCTGCATAGTTTACTTTGCTTGAAGCTACGTTCAAGTTCTCGGCCTTCAACATTTGTTGTCGTGATCACAATTGCCAAGTTGGTGAATGGGAGTTGAGGTAAAAATTGTGTCATTGATCTTTCCCGAGGGCTAAGTTGTGTCATATTGATTTGGCAATGATATAATGGTACATTTGTGTGGTAGAATTCCCTTTGGCTATTAAGCCATTTTGCAGTATGATTATTAGTTTATTGCCCTCATTGGCAAGTTTAGGAATGGCTGAGACGCCCTAGTTGGCGGTTTATGGCCAACGTGACGAATGAATGATCGACACAGATGGAGATTGTGGTCTAACTCCACGATCCTGCTATTGAAATTGCATACTAATTAGACAAGATCTAACCGTTGATCAATCATTTAACCTCAATGATTTTTTGGTTTGTTGATCCCAATTTGAGACTAGGAAATTGTAGAATTGGACTCCAAAAATGGATTCTACACGGCGAAAAACTTTAGGGTAGTCATCTCCGAAGTTACTGGACTACCCAATTAACTCGAACGCGCTAAAATGCAACAAAGTGCCTTGTGCCGATAAGCACATGATAAATCCTCATGTTATCTTCTTCATACAGCACAATGTTAAAAGTAGAATTTTTTAAATTCGAACCCCTGACTTTGAGCCTTTGTATCTCCCTCATCAGAAGTCCGACTCGCCTCATTTTTGCAGTGTTGGATTCATCTTATGGCCTAGTGTTCATTCCATCATTCATACACCTCATTCTGTCTCTGTTTGGATGTCGTTGGACCTCCAAAAGTTGACCAAAAATAAGATTGTTTCACTTTTTTTTTTGGTATTGTTCGGCTCTTATCCTCGGCTAAAGTGTAGTTAGCTGAAGGAAGGTGTTCAGCAAAAGGTGCTCTTGGCGGAGTGTGCTTGCAGAGGAATGTGCTCGGCAAAAGAGCTTGATAAAGCTCACAATAGGTCGTTGAATTTGCATTCAACAATGAATAATTGAGGCCGATTTACTTCTCAGCATGGAAATTGCTCGGGAATTGATCTAGCCATCATCTCTGCGTTGAACTTCACCAAGGAATTAGTCACCAAGTTGAACCCACAAGATTGAGTCATGGATATTGGTTTGACTAACTTGCAATATTAGAGTGCAAATGAAAGTTCTAAAGACCGCTTAATCGTGAAATAGTTTCCAAAAAGTGCAAAAAATCATGTGTGGGCTTACTGAGCAACCATCGAAGGCAAAGTTGATGGTTTTGTTGGTGCCAAGGAACATGGATGAGAGCCAATTAATTGAGACATCTTGGCAAGGTAGTGGCTGATGTGCGAATGTAGTGTCATCACCGTGCTTTATTGATGTGCTTAAGCTCTTCAATGTTACTGAGTAAGAGTATTGATGAAAGCTTGATCATGGGTCTGTCATCTCATGATTGCCACATGAGGAAAGCTAGCTTCGCAATGTTAGTAATTCGGCAAGCTTGCTGTAGTTATCAATGGATTTTTCAAACGGAAGTGTTGTGGTTGCCGAGAATAGAAGTGTTATGGTTGCCGAGCTGAAATTGAAGCGAGTTAGTTGTAGACACCCTATTTTGATAGGCCGTAAAACTTTGGGCGCTTTCTTTTGATTGCCCGATGATGAAAACAAGAATGTGTTTCTCGTAGAATTCTCAATAAAAATATGGAATTTGTGCTTTATTTCCAACCCTAAACCTGTTTTGGCCAATTGTTTAAGTCTCGTTCAAAACTCTCTTTTGAAACCTTCTTTCTATTTTTTGTTCCAAATATTTTTGTAGTGTTCCGAGGCTCGCTTTATAATTTCAAAATGAAACTTTTTTTGAGAAAATTGAGCAAAGAACTATGTGGAAATAGGAGGAAAGGATGATAATTCTGTCAAAAATCTTGTTCTGTGCAAAATAGTAAGCCACGGCCAATTTTTTTGGCCGGCCAGCCAAGTTTTTAGCCAGCTAGCCAATAAATTGGTCAGCCGGCTAATTTTCCCAAAAGCAGGATAGTTTCGACAGAATTCTTATTGAATGCGTGTGGGTCATGCCATTATAGTTGTTTCTTGATAGATTCATACCCGAGATACACACCCACCCTCCCTCTATTATCCTCCATTGTAAAAAAGGGAAATGTCTTCTTTCCAAAACAGGGCATCCATTTCAACCACCCTTGTCACCCCATTATCCTTGTCTGTTAGCTTCTCCTTGACTTAGGAGCCTTCCCTGATTTCTTATAAAGATAGAGAGGATCAAAATGTAAGGGGAATGGGATTGAAGAGAGGAATCAATGAAGAGAAAAGAGATATATATATATATATATATATAGAGAGAGAGAGAGAGAGAGAGAGAGAGAAAGAGAGAGAAATAGAGAAGTCTTCAACATTTTGAGCTATAAGCTTCCATACATTGATATACCATCTTCCATATATCAAAACCAGCCCAGAAATTCTGTGAGAGCCATATTCTTGAGCCTTGATCCAAAAGAGAGTGAGTGTTGTTTAAAGAAAGAAAAGCAAAGAGTTATATAACTCCCCCACACACATTGCTAAACAACCGAAAAACACCATTCTAACTAGAATTTCAGATTTTCAAACTGAGAATTGAAATAACACACTTCCTAAACTTAAGGATGATCAAAAGGAAGTTTAGAAATTAAATCCTTCATTGGAAGGTAAATTTTGCACACCTTTCATTTTCTTTTACTTTCTTGCATTTTCTTTCTTATATTATTTTTCTTGCTTCAATTTCATGTTATAAACCTATTGTAAGCTAACTGGAAGTGATTAATTGAGGCACTTACATATTTTCCATTTGTTTTTCTGGTATTCGAAGCAAAACAGAGTTTTTGGCCTGGCCTGATTGGCCAGCCAGCTATCTTTTTGGCTGGCCGGTTAACTTTTGGGCTAGCCAGCTTATCTTTTGGCCAGTCAGCCACTTTTTCCTAGACAGAACCCAGCAGTCTCCCAGTGTCGAGCAGAATAGTCTCCGATGGTCTCCAAGGCCCCCTGAAGCTTTCCATTTTTCTGTTAATTACAGAGTGTTTGTGAGGATATATTTTTTGTTGTAATATTTTTCCTCTTCCCCCTATTCGGATTTGTAATATTCAAAGCTTTGTAATAATTTCCCACTCCCGTGTCTTTCTATCTCGTTCTTTTATTTGCTTTCCATATTTGTACATATGCATCTTATACTGTCTTGTCATCATATCCATACTTTGCATCCATGTTTCATGCCTTAACATTTGGCTAAATTTGCATTTGTGGGTTTAATTGATTATTAAGTGGTTTTGTGCGCTACCTCATATCTTGAGATGATTCACATGCCATATAATAAAAGCCGAGTCTTTAGTTGTATTTCATGAGTGAATTGCATTAGGATCTTGTATATAGGATTATGCATGTTTTACTAACTTTGTTTTGTAACTATTTGCGAGGCGTCAGTAAATATATAAGTTTTCGTACTTTAGCATTCCGCTTATGCGTGTTTTTCTACTATGTTTAGCATTCTACCATGTGACTAGTTACTTATTTGATATACTCTATGCATGCCAGTGGGTGAAAGTTGTGTCATTTAATTCAGAATAAAATTGATTTTCATGATTGCACTATTCAAAACATTTTTGAAATAATGAAATCAAATTGTTCCAAAATGGATCACACAGTCTATATTTGTGTGCTTTATATAGTAAATTTTAGGATTTTATAAATAATTAGAATATGAACATACGAAGTTAATAAAATTCATATCATGGCTTAGTAGAGGCCGATCTTTTGATTGGGTGAGCGGAGGGTGTAACAACCCTCATACTGTTTACTGATTAATGACTGATCGATTACCGATAATCACCGATTACTGTTAAACGAAACGGATAATGACTGATAACTGACTGATAATTGAACTGATTAAAAGTACTGAACTGACTGACTGAAACTGGAAACCGAATTGATTGAGTATATGTTAGTTAAATTGCATTATATCTGTTTGACTGTATGATTATCTGTTCATGTTTATATGTTTAAACTGCTAATTGAAGGCCTTATCGGCGGCCGAATTAGAAACCGATTGATGTTCCGTGACCCTCATAATTAATGTGATTTTATGGTATATTTATCTGAAAACTGATTAGGTATGATTAAATTAGATTAAAATAAGCCAATTAAAGAGTTTGCCATATTTACCATTTTGCCACTATCTCATATACACACACTTGAGCCTTGAGACAGCGGAGATGGCTGGAACTGATTAAGGATTATGACCTACAGATATTGTACCATCCGGGAAAAGCCAATACCGTTGCCGATGCATTGAGCCGGAAATCGATTGGAAACTTAGCCTGTTTGCTTACAGGGCAGAAAGAGTTGCTTTGTGACCTTGAAAAATCTAAAATAGAAATTGTTTTGAGAGAACAAGGTGGAATCTTGGCTGCTATTTCTGCTCAACCAGCACTGGTTGAAGAGATTAAAGAGAAACAGCAACTGGATGACTTCTTGAAAAAGATCATCGAAGAAAGAGAATCTAAACCGAGACCGGGATTCAAATTTGAGAATAACGTACTGAAATTTCAAGAAAATTCGGGGTCTACACATTCTTATGTATCGCATGCTTTCTCACGGAAATTGAATAGACCCTTAGAACCTATGAACTGTCTGCTAGCCGTATCATCACCCGTAGGGGGATCCATGACATGTGCTTATATGTACCCCGCATGTGAAATCATTGTTGGGGATATGCATCTGTTTATTGATTTACTGCCATTGAATACTGACTGATGGCCATCATTACTGTTCGGTCTTTTAAGACCTACTGTTACTGTTATGCTAATGGATGTACCACATATGACTGTTTACTGTACTGAACAACTGAAATACTGATTGAATTGAACTGTTTTCACTACTGTAAGGACATTCATTCTAAACCCCTTTACGCTTTATGTTATTCACTGGGCTTTAGCTCACTGCTCATATATATATGTAGGTATACAGGCACCAGGTTGCATGTTGTGCTCGTTCTGAGGTTTCAGAGTCTCGGCTGCGAGCCTTGCCTCCGGACTTCCGGACTCTTTCGCGGCTTGTCTCGGTTTGCGAACCAAGCTCTATTTTCTCTGTTTTCTCTTCCCGGAGGGAGGGAGAGGTCTCGTAGACCATCTCTCAGTGGCCGTAGGCTACGTTTTGTGGTCGTAGGCCATTTTCCCAAATGCATTCACAGAGGAAAAAGCAGCGTGGGAAAAATGAAAACAAGTTAACAAACATGGTCCTCATGATATTTAATATTTAGAATTTTAAACCTCCATTAACTTGGTAAGCAGTTGTTGTCTTTTCCTGTTTCTTTTTTTCATTGAACGGCATCAAGGGCTTTCTTTGGTAATTCCTTTTTTCCTGTGGTAGGCCAACAAAAAATATGATCAGCTTACTTGAATATTCATTGAAAAGGAAATGGATAAAATATAATCTATCAATCCCTAAAATATAATTTTGGGCCAATATCCTTGCGCCTAAGGTTTTTTTTCAGCATTTGAGTTAAATTAAATTTCCAATTTTCACAATGGGCAAGCCTAAATAATTTTAACCGCACGATAAGACAAAATCACTTATAAATCTCTAAAAGTATGCATTTTGGTATCATTTCAGTTTTTTTACTTTATCAACGTAAACACCATACTTAATAAGAAAACACGAAGCATAGTCGCCCATAATGGGTTACAGCAACCATAAAGAACGAAACAAAAGTGCCATTAGGGGATCATAGGTGATGGTTGTATGAATTTAGACTATTTTTATTGAATGAAATTGACAAAATTGAAAGGGTTATTATCGAGAAGAATAAGTCGTTCAGGTGAAACTCCTCCTTGAAGGCTATTTCTGTTGTAAACGAAAACGGGTGAACAAACAAAGAAGCATGTCGAGTTAATCAGATTGGAGTTTCTTTGAGCCAAGAAATGAAATTATGTAATATTCGCAATTGCATTTGGATATGATTTACAATGACTTTGTTGTATAAAGGAAGATCGAAATCACTATTGTCATCACCAAAAATAAAATATCCGTGTAAAGCAAAAGATGACTGGTCAAATTTCTTGATTTAACCATAATTTTTAATCAAGTAGTGACACTCTTGTTCCGCACATAAGTGCACAGACCGACATTATGAGAACAGAATTCAAATAATAGCAAAATGTAAGTTTTTGAAACATAATTTGGGAGTTGTTTTTCCAACGCATTCATTCCTGGCAAGTAAGGTCCTTAAGATGGCTTCCATGGTCTATTGTTAACATATGTCAAATCCTTTACCGATGGCGTACACGATCTGCAACCTCCTTCCTCATTGGATCTGCCAGATGCATGAAGCTCCCTGTTTGCAATTTTAGATTTTTTTATTTTAAAAAATAAAGAAAACCTTTTTCCAAAACAGTAAATCTCGGAATTCATTATAGATAGCGACTCATATAACTGTTATTACAGTTCTTAACTCTTCATAAACTAAAAAATAAAAAACAACTAATAGTTCAACACGGTCAAAAATGAAACTAGTGAAGTGTATAGGATTGGAGTTTTCAATTCACTCTTTTTTTCATGTTTGAATAAGAATCTTAAATGAAATGGGCAAATCATAGGATTTCATGTTCATTTTCTAATTTCAATTAATCAATTTTATAGCCATAGTTTCCACAATTATTCTTATTATAATTTTCTTTTCCGTAATTTTTTTTGGGGTTTGGCTAGAATACTTTTTATAACTTGGAAATTTTCATTTTGAAATTTTTTTAGTTGCTGAAGATTTGCTGTGTTGGTGTTTTTCTGTTTTAAAATAATGGATAATGAGGACATTGTTTCTCTCTGAATAATTTTTTCAGTGAGAAAAAGCCTTTTTACCTCAAAAAATGAAAGCACAGCAATTATGTGGGTTACCCCCGCTCTCCAAATTTTAGTCACCTGACAGCATTACAAATATAATATAAAACTTGAAATTCCCTACTTTTCCCATTGTCTTGTTTCCAAATAAACACAACACTAATGCAGATCATGTGGTTGATATACTTGTCTTACTTCTTCGCGAATCTTCAGTCCAAGTTCGCTTGTTTCTTCTTCTTAACTACGGGCGGCCAACTGAGCTGAACCTTTCCTTCCACTCCTCCATTAGTCTTCCTCTCAATCTCTTCCCTCCTTTGCGGCGGAAAAGCCAGACAGAGCCGAATCGGACCTTGTCATCTACCCTCTTCCTGTTCTTCCATTAGAACAGGGCTTCCAATTGAATTACTGATCAATCCCGAGTTCCTCGCAACACTCTGTGATCTGTTTGCTAGCTAGCTTCCAATACTGGTTTTTGGGTTGCCCATTGTGCCGACTACCAAGCCTTTTTCTTCCTTTCTTGTCTTGTAATCTCTCTTGTGATCTTCTCTTTTAATTTGCCTTTCTGCTTTACAATGATGGTCGATCTTTCCTCTGTGAACTGATGCTTATAACAAGGCCTACGTTTAAAGGTGTGCAAACCACTAGATTTCTTTCAGCAACAATGTTTTAGTTATTTCATAAAACCCCAGTTATTATAAGATTTATTTATCAAATGCAGTCTCCTTTAAAATAAATAACAAGAATATTAGACATGGTTTGTAAATTTTGGTAATACAAAGCAACTTGGTTTTTGTAAAGGGATTCGGTTTCATCCTCTAGTTTGAGTCGATATCTAGTCCAAATTGTGGTGAAGAAGTTGTCAGGCACAACAGTCAGGGCAAATTTTGTGAGTACTACTTCTATAACAAAAATTTGGAGGGGATATCTGTCCCTAATTACAAAGAAACACCCTTTTTAATAAATTAAGTTCTAAAAAATCAATTTGATAAAGAAATTTTAAAGAAATATTATGATATATTATATATAAGATATATTTATAATTTTTTTTGTTCGAATATCATTACTGAAGAGAAAACAAGATAGATATAGATTAGAATTAGATAGAATTTCGTTTAGCAGTTTGGTATTCAAACAATGATTTTTGCTGGGCAATTGAAATCTGATGAAAAAATAGTGTAGATATGAGAGATTTGTAGTGTGAAATAGATGCTCCCAACTTATCAAATGTTTGAAGGTGAAATGACCAAAATGCCCACTCACCTTAATATCCTAAAGTTGAAAGGGATTTGTTTATGAAAACTCTCAGATCAACCAACACCCACTCGATAAAACACCTTACCCAACTTCCTCATTAACTTTTAATATATCAGCAACAGAATACATTGTAGAATTCTTTAACACATTTCTTCTACAAATGTTCTCAAACTTGATAAAGGATCAATATGGACCTGTTCTGGTAAAGACAGCTATTTTCTAAGTAAGGTAATTTGGCAGATTTCAGCTACCAAACTACAGTTTCTCATATTGCTATAATAACTTCACAAAGTAAGTACGTACATATTTTGCCAGGCTTTGGGAATACATAAATCTGATGTGTTATACGATGATGAAATCTTTAATGATGCTTAAAATTTTGAATTTTTCAAATTTAATATGAACAAACCACAAGACAGAATCTAACTTTATCCAGTTTTGAAATTAATTTTAATCATTACTTTTTATGGGTAATGATGCAATATGTACAAATTATCTGTTGAGAGGTCCAAAGAGTATTGGCTAATCTTCATCTTTTTTTTGTTTTTCCTTGGTGTGTGGGGGTGCTTTGTGTGAAAGTTTCCATGAGGAGTAGAAAGTAAGGCTCACCTACACTGTCATGACATCATATGAATGAGAAGACCCCTTAAGGACCAAAGATAGAGTTGGAGAGAGAGAGGTTGCAATTGCTGCTGCCTTTATCACATATGATTCCCTTCCAGCTTGGGCTTGTAAAGAAAGAACATATACTCTTTTTTTATCTAACTACTTTATTTGGTATGGTCAAGGACTAGTACAATTTTGTAAGAAACAGTCATCGGATTTTCTACTCCCAAATATCTATTTCCATGTAGATCTCAGTTTATGCAAAGTGACAAGAATTTCGAACACTAAAAAATTCGAATGAAGATGTTTGGGAACTCGCAGCCGCATACTTTGTGAGCTGTTTGTTTTTTCAGTTTTGAATACATATAATTATAACTGATAAAAAAAGTATATGCCAGATCTTATTTGGAAATTTCCAAACAGTAGAATTGCTGTACTTTTATGATTCAACTCCATGATTAATCGTCTCCCTTTAGCTTTTTGCTAGACAAACGTTTAAGACTCCATATTTTATAAAATCTCCAAATTTTTAGACCCTTACCTTAATAATATATATGATTATATTAAGCACTCTAGGATCAATAGTAAAAAAAAAAAAAAGTACAATAGTCAAAAGTTGAGAGTAACCAAAAAAACATTCTAGAGGTTCCAGAATGTAATAATATATCCTGAATTTGACCTCGAAAATAGTTTTGTGATGTAAACTGAAAGCTAGTAGGGTGTGGGCAACACCCACAAAGAATGTAGTCCTTTGGACAATTTTTTAAGTAATTTTTCTAGGGGTTAATTACTGTAAGAATCTGAAAAATCCTCTCACATGATTGTTGAAGAGATCCAACTAAGAGATGAGTTTTATCCATAATCTGCAAAGATAAACATGGTTGACGCACCTAAGCAGGTTGTTGGCCGAGAACACTTAATGATAAAAGTTAGAACTCTTGAATCAAAGAGAATGGATGAAGAATTTGAAAAGTGTTTGTATGTGTATTGTGAGATGAGGCATACCTATGTTCTATGGGATGCTTTCTTTTTATAGAGGTGGGTGTGACTTGTTCTAGACATTTGCTTGATGGGCTTCCTTGCTTGGGCTTTAAGTCCATTGTTAGGACTTGTTTCGGTTAACCCCAATAAGTTAGGATTTTTTGGTATTTTTTGGGCTACACAATTGCCCAAAAACTTTCCTTTCTTCAATAGAAGGAATGAGAGTTTTTACTGCCAAGTTAGTGGCACAAACGAATGTTAGATCTTTGATGAAAATAGCATCCTTGATAAGAGAACACAGTTGATATAGGTCTTACTCCCAGATCACCTTGCGAGCTATGTTGTTCAAATAGATGTTAGTCTAGGAATGGCAACGGAACGGGCGGGGAGGGGCCGGGGATCACACTCCCCGTCCCCGATCCCCGATGGTGGAATACCCTCGTTCTCGGCCCCGATCCCGACGGGGAACCCATAACCCTCCCCGTCCCCGTCCCTAACGGGGATCGGGTTTCCCCGACCCCGAAATTCCCGACCAAAAAAGTTAAAAAAAAAAAAATCAACTCTACATTTACAAGAATTAATCAACAACAAATCTAACAAATCCACACATTTTCTTGATCTTCATCAACACATTTACAATAGATCATTATTTTACAACAGATCAACACAAATAGAGAGAAAGAAGAAGATTTTCCAACAGATTTCATTTTCTTGATCTTCATCAACAAAAGATCAAAAAAATCTAACACAGATCAACATGTTCATCTTCATCTTCATCATTTTCAGATCTGAAGAACAAAATCAAAAAACAGAAAAAAAATCAAAAAAACAGAGAGAGAGAGAGAGAGAGAGGAGATACCGTGAGAGAGAGAGAGAGAGAGACAAGGAGACACAGTGAGAGGGAGAGAGGAGGAGCTGCGGTGAGGAACGACGGTAGAAGGAGTCGTGCCGAGCCAAACCAAGGAGGGAGAGAGAGAGAGAGAGAGAGAGAGAAGAGAGAGGAGAAAGAGAGAGAGAATACCATGAGAGAGAACGATAGCGTGAGAAGGGAGAGAAGAAGAAGCCGCTGCCGCCAAAACGGGGTGAGGGAGTTCCGCCAGAGAGAGCGCGGTGAGGAGCGGGGGAGGAAGACCGCTGTCAACCAAAACGGTGAAGGAAAGGCGGTGAGGAATGACCGTGTGTGTGAGAGAGAGAGGGAGAAAAGTTTGTGTGTGGGTGTTCTGCTCTGCCAACAGCCCAAACCCTACACACTCTCACACATATTTATATAAAGGGGCAAAATATAATTTTACATCGGGGGACAACCGGGGGCGAGGATCGAGGATGGGGTCGGCCGGGTTCGGGGCTGAAACATGTTCCCCGTCCCTGGCCCGAATGTCATCGGGGATTCAATTTTTAATACCATCCCGGCCGCGTCGGGGGTATTTTTGGAGAATAACCACTCATTCGGGGTCGGGGGATCGGGTCCCCGTCGGGTCGGTTTCAATTGCCATCCCTAGTTAGGTCTCTTGATAAAAAACATCTTTGATAAATGAATGAATGACTAATGAATGTATGTATGTATGTCTAGGAAATTAGGGCTTTGCTCCGAATTTGGAGACTTTCGCTGATGGTGCTCCGTGTAGAGCACGAAGATTGCTTCGAATTCAAAAGCTTTTGTGATGGTGCTCCGTGCTGAGCATAGAGATTGCTCTGAATTTCAATGCTTTTGTTGATGGCACTCTGTGCCAAGCACAAAAAATTGCTCCGTATTTGCTTTTGCTGATGGCACTTTGTGCCGAGTACGGAGATTACTCCGTATTTAGAGGCTTTTCCTACAAAAAATATATGCGACTATAAAATATAACTTTATTAAAATTACACCTTACTTTGTTCAGCTTTTAGGCAACTCAGCTGAGAGGGTTGAAATGTTGTTTCTTGACTGCCAAGTACGTTGGATGAACTGCTACCGAGGCACTCAAACCTACTGAGTGCCTTGAATGAGAGTCGTAAGGTCGGACTAAGACTTGTTGAGTGCCTTGAACGACGCGTTACACTAGCGACTCAGACTATTGAGTGATTTGAATGAACTTGGGTATTTCTGACAATAGCTTAGTACTCATGAGGATGGAAGATATTATATATATATATATTAATTGTTTATTGTAATTTGCAATAATTATTTTTGGATCTTACAGCCTGCATGAGTTTACTTTGCTTGAAGCTACGTTCAAGTTCTCGGCCTGTAACATTTGTTGTCGTGATCACAATTGCCAAGTTGGTGAATGGGAGTTGAGGTAAAAATTGTGTCATTGATCTTATCGAGGGCTAAGTTGTGTCATATTGATTTGGCAATGATATAATGGTGCATTTGTGTGGTAGAATCCCTTTGGCTATTAAGCCATTTTGCAGTATGATTATTAGTTTATTGCCCTCATTGGCAAGTTTAGGAATGGCTGAGACGCCCTAGTTGGTGGTTTATGGCCAACGTGACGAATGAATGATCAACACAGATTGGAGATTGTGGTCTAACTCCACGATCCTGCTATTGAAATTGCATACTAATTAGCCAAGATCTGACCGTTGATCAATCATTTAACCTCAATGATTTTGTGGTTTGTTGATCCCAATTTGAGACTAGGAAATTGTAGAATTGGACTCCAAAAATGGATTCTACACGGCGAAAAACTTTAGGGTAGTCATCTCCGAAGTTACTAGACTACCCAATTAACCGCGACGTGCTAAAATGCAATAGAGTGCCTTGTGCCCGATAAGCACATGATAAATCCTCATGTTATCTTCTTCATACAACACAATGTTAAAAGTAGAATTTTTTAGATTCAAACCCCTGACTTTGAGCCTTTGTATCTCCTCATCAGAAGTCCGACTCGCCTCATTTTTGCAGTGTTGGATTCATCTCATGGCCTAGTGTTCATACCATCATTCATACACCTCATTCTGTCTCTGTTTGGATGTCGTTGGACCTCCAAAAGTTGACCAAAATAAGATTGTTTCACTTTTTTTTTTTGGTATTGTTCGGCTCTTATCCTCGCTAAGTGTAGTTAGCTGAAGGAAGGTGTTCAGCAAAAGGTGCTCTTGGCGGAGTGTGCTTGCAGAGGAATGTGCTCGGCAAAAGAGCTTGATAAAGCTCACAATAGGTCGTTGAATTTGCTTCCACAATGAATAATTGAGGCCGATTTACTTCTCAGCATGGAAATTGCTCGGGAATTGATCTAGCCATCATCTCTGCGTTGAACTTCACCAAGGAATTAGTCACCAAGTTGAACCACACAGATTGAGTCATGGATATTGGTTTGACTAACTTGCAATATTAGAGTGAAATGAAAGTTCTAAAGACCGCTTAATCGTGAAATAGTTTCCAAAAAGTGCAAAAAATCATGTGTGGCTTACTGAGCAACCATCGAAGGCAAAGTTATGTTTTCGTTGGTGCCAAGGAACATGGATGAGAGCCAATTAATTGAGACATCTTTGGCAAGGTAGTGGCTGATGTGCGAATGTAGTGTCATCACCGTGCTTTATTGATGTGCTTAAGCTTCTTCAATGTTACTGAGTAAGAGTATTGATGAAGCTTGATCATGGGTCTGTCATCTATGATGCCATCATGAGGAAAGCTAGCTTCGCAATGTTAGTAATTCGGCAAGCTTGCTGTGTTATCAATGGATTTTTCAAACGGAAGTGTTGGGGTTGCCGAGAATAGAAGTGTTATGGTTGCCGAGCTGAATTGAAGCGAGTTAGTTGTAGACACCTATTTTGATAGGCCGTAAAACTTGGGCGCTTTCTTTTGATTGCCCGATGATGAAAACAAGAATGTGTTTCTCGTAGAATTCTCAATAAAAAATATGGAATTTGTGCTTTATTTCCAACCCTAACCTGTTTTGGCCAATTGTTTAAGTCTCGTTCAAAACTCTCTTTTGAAACCTTCTTTCTATTTTTTGTTCCAAATATTTTTGTAGTGTTCCGAGGCTCGCTTTAATAATTTCAAAATGAAACTTTTTTTGAGAAAATTGAGCAAAGAACTATGTGGAAATAGGAGGAAAGGATGATAATTCTGTCAAAAATCTTGTTCTGTGCAAATAGTAAGCACGGCCAATTTTTTTGGCGCGGCAGCCAAGTTTTTAGCCAGCTAGCCAATAAATTGGTCAGCCGGCTAATTTTCCCAAAAGCAGGATAGTTTCGACAGAATTCTTATTGAATGCGTGTGGGTCATGCCATTATAGTTGTTTCTTGATAGATTCATACCCGAGATACACACCCACCCTCCCTCTATTATCCTCCATTGTAAAAAAGGGAAATGTCTTCTTTCCAAAACAGGGCATCCATTTCAACCACCCTTGTCACCCATTATCCTTGTCTGTTAGCTTCTCCTTGACTTAGGAGCCTTCCCTGATTTCTTATAAAGATAGAGAGGATCAAAATGTAGGGGAATGGGATTGAGAGAGGAATCAATGAAAGAGAAAGAGATATATATATATATAAATATATATAGAGAGGAGAGAGAGAGAGAGAAGAAAAGAGGAGAAATAGAGAAGTCTTCAACATTTTGAGCTATAAGCTTCCATACATTGATATACCATCTTCCATATATCAAAACCAGCCCAGAAATTCTGTGAGAGCCATATTCTTGAGCCTTGATCCAAAAGAGAGTGAGTGTTGTTTAAAGAAAAAAAGCAGAGAGTTATATAACTCCCCCACACACATTGCTAAACAACCGAAAAACACCATTCTAACTAGAATTTCAGATTTTCAAACTGAGAATTGAAAAACACACTTCCTAAACTTAAGGATGATCAAAAGGAAGTTTAGAAATTAAATCCTTATTGGAAGGTAAATTTTGCACACCTTTCATTTTCTTTTCTTTCTTGCATTTCTTTATATTATTTTTCTTGCTTCAATTTCATGTTATAAACCTATTGTAAGCTAACTGGAAGTGATTATTTGAGGCACTTACATATTTTCCTTTGTTTTTCTGGTATTCGAAGCAAAACAGAGTTTTTGGCCTGGCCTGATTGGCCAGCCACTATCTTTTTGGTGGCCGGTTAACTTTTGGGCTAGCCAGCTTATCTTTTGGCCAGTCAGCCACTTTTTCCTAGACAGAACCCAGCAGTCTCCCAGTGTCGAGCAGAATAGTCTCCGATGGTCTCCAAGGCCCCCTGAAGCTTTCCATTTTTCTGTTAATTACAGAGTGTTTGTGAGGATATATTTTTTGTTGTAATATTTTTCCTCTTCCCCCTATTCGGATTTGTAATATTCAAGCTTTGTAATAATTTCCCACTCCCGTGTCTTTCTATCTCGTTCTTTTATTTGCTTTCCATATTTGTACATATGCATCTTATACTGTCTTGTCATCATATCCATACTTTGCATCCATGTTTCATGCCTTAACATTTGGCTAAATTTGCATTTGTGGGTTTAATTGATTATTAAGTGGTTTTGTGCGCTATCTCATATCTTGAGATGATTCACATGCCATATAATAAAAGCCGAGTCTTTATTGTATTTCATGAGTGAATTGGATTAGGATCTTGTATATAGGATTATGCATGTTTTACTAACTTTGTTTTGTAATTATTTGCGAGGCGTCAGTAAATATATAAGTTTTCGTACTTTAGCATTCCGCTTATGCGTGTTTTTCTACTATGTTTAGCATTCTACCATGTGACTAGTTACTTATTTGATATACTCTATGCATGTCAGTGGGTGAAAATTGTGTTATTTAATTCAGAATAAAATTGATTTTCATGTTTGCACTATTCAAAATTTTTTTTGAAATAATGAAATCAAATTGTTCCAAAATGGATCACAC
>NW_021024845.1:687074-711394 GCF_004153795.1 Camellia sinensis
TCAAAGTGGGTGACATAGTCTATACTTGTATGCTTCACATAGTAAATTTTAGGATTTATTAAATAATCAGAACATGAATATATAGAGAAAATAAAATTCATATCATGGTTAGTGAAGGCCGATCTTTTGATTTGGTGAGCGGGGGTGCTCAATTAATGACCTCCCCCTCTCATACCTAAGGTTCCAAACTGTGAAAACTTCGGTTATGACGAACAATGGTTTTGGTACGAGTCATGGGTTTCCTAATTTTCCAAAATATTAGGTGGCGACTCTGAGGTCTGATGACGCAGTCCATTTCTGGCAAAAGAATTTGTAATAAAATAGATTTTTTATAAAAGTTGCCAAATCTAAACTCTCATCTATGTTTCACATTGCACTCGTGAGACTAGATCGAAAAAATCGAGGGTCCAAACTGTTTAATATGCACGGGGTACCCCCTGGGCGATGTTATATTGGCCGTTCAGTTATTTGTTATTGAACCGCAATACATATAATGCTTGTGGCGTTGCCAAGTTAAATTGAGTGTTCGAGGTGTGTTTCAGAAAAAAAGATGTTGAGTTTTCAAGATGTCTTTGCGCTTGTGAGCTATCGAGCTAAAGTTGAGTCAGAACTTTTGGTTAAACAGTCTCTTTGACCACATTTTGCCGAGAAGATGATTTTTTCCGAATAACTCTTGATTAACAAATCATCCATGTTGCTTGGACCATGTTTCTGCTATTCTTCGTCGTCCACCTATATTAGCTTGCTGGCCAAACAACTTTTAGAGAGAGAAAGTAAATATCCAACTTTGGATATGTGAACATCATATCATTTCTTTTCTTTAGCAAGACTGACAATCAACAATAATTTTCCATAGAATTGCTAGCATAGGTACATGCATGTACATGTCAAGAATCATATTTAAATAAGCTCTATGAAACAATAAATAAATAAACAAAGTCCTAAGGGTGGTTTTGGCCAAGCAGCCCTTGTATTACTGACAAGTTGCTCTCACAAAGAAAAGTGTAAAGCCCATTTTTAGAGAGAAAATGAAGATACAAAAATAGATCTGTGACCTCTATTTTGTTTTAAAACTTTTTCATCAAGATTCACAATGAACAAAGGTTCCCAAGCAATTTGTAAGCACAGACACACGTATATATACATCAAGAACTGATTTTAAAGTAATTTTAAAATGTGTTTAATCAGAGAGAAAAAAGATAAAAGTCCAGCCGTCCAGCAGTGGGCCCTACTTTCTAGAGACTCAGATTAACTATATCAATTTGGCATGATCTATGTTGGTGTAAGCTTGACAATAATTAAAAATTTTTGTTGCAAAAAGAAAGATCACTAACCTTGATGTTTCGACCATTAAAGTATTGTTGAATTTTACTTACAACAACATTTTGCTATTTACTTTGTTGAATGCTCTCGATCTTTCCCACAGACGGCATCAATTGTGAGACCTTGAAAATCCTCTCAGCTGGATTGTTGAAGAGATTCAATGAAGAGATGAGTTTTGCCCTGTAGATCTACAAAGATAAACATGGTTGACGACATCCAACCGAGGTTGCCGACTAGGGACACTCCAATGATAAAGTTAGAACTCTTGAATCAAAGAGAATAGATAAAGAACTTAAAAAGTGTTTGTGTGTATTGTAGAGATGAGGCATACCTATTTTCTATGGGACACTTTTCTTTTATAGAGGTGGATGTGACTTGTTCTAGACATTTGCTTGATGGGCTTCCTTGCTTGGGCTGGGTCCATTGTTAGGACTCGTTTCGGTTAACCCCAATAAGTTGGGGATTTTTTGGTATGTTTTGGGCTACCACAATTACACTTAGTAGTTAGTACCTTTGCACTATTATCAAAATCTCACTTTAGTTCCTTTACTTTCAATTGTAACAGTCAATCTCTATATCTTAAGTCAAGTTGCAATCTAACCCTTCTATTCGTCTACTGTTACTAAAGTTGGCGGAACTTGTCATTTGAAGTGTGTGTGATATTTTTGTTATCTCATTAACACCCTTACATGTTTACTAAAATCTCGCTTTAGTTTTACACTCTCATCAAAATCTCACTTTAGTTCCTCCACTCTCAATTTCCGTTAGCTTTATTATTCATAAATGGATAGAAAGGTGAGATTGAAACTTTATTTAAAGTATAGAGAGTTAATTGTTATAAATTTAAATTGAATGGACGAAAGTGAGATTTAATGAATGTGAAAAGTTGCTCAATATAATTTATCATTTTTCTGAATATGTAGTATTGTTACAATTGGACACAAACATTAGGGGCAAGAATAAAGGAATGAAGTAGTTGGTTCCTTTTGAATGTATAATGGGTTGGGTCAAGTTTAAAAACTATTAAAATGTTATCATTTAATATAAATTAATTGAATTAATAAAAAATCATAGAAGATTAGTGATTGTGAAAATAGGAACCTAATCTAATTGTGTAGCTCGACTTTTCGTGCTCCTTTCGGATATGACTAGCCCTACAGTTCGAACTCCCGTGATTCTGAATCTGATCTTACAAGTGCAATGTGAAATAGAAAAACACAAAAGTGTCCAAATTCAGAAAATCTTTTGGAAAATCGATTTTGAATCAAAATGCCAAAAATGGACTACTTTGCCAGATACACAGTCGCTACCTAAATATTTTTGGAAAATTTAGGAAACCCATGACTCGTGCCAAAGGCCACGTGCCCGTCATCACCAAGATTGTCTCGGCTCGAGAACTTAGGTACGGGAGGGGAAGGTCATGAATTAAGCATCTCACTCACCTGATCAAAGATCAGCCTCTACTAATCATGATGTGATTCTTGTTTACATTATATGCTCATGTTCTGATTGTTAGCTAATTTACTATGTGACGCACACAAGTATAAACTAATTTGCAAAATTTGAAACATTTTGATTTCATGTTTGTTTTTTAAAATTGTTTCAAATATGTACCACTTGAAAAAAAAAAAGAAAAAAAAAAGTGATCTCATGTGCACATTTACTCAAATCGTCCCAATTTAAACAATTAGCCTTCATCCACAGGCATTTAAGCAGATATATCAATTAAGCACTTAGCCTCATGGTAAGCATGCTCGATATGGTAACACAAACATCCAATGTGATATGCTAAAACAATAAGTGCTCACCTAGTACTTCAAGGCAAGCCAAATAGAGAAAAATGATTAGAAAACATGCATGTTCCTAAACCACACAACGTGACTAATTCAACGCACATGTCATGACCCAAACCCGCCCCTATGGGTTTAGCACCGTAATTGGCCAGTAATCCGTGATTACCGAAGGCCTGCTTAATAGTAATGCCAGTAATACAGAGTAAAGGGGCTAGCGGAAGTCAAAACAGTAAATAAAAGATGTCCAATGAGCTGTGACAGTCTGAATGCAAAAAGACTTTTATGAACAAGTCACATTCGTAACCAAAACACATTTACATACCAAATATACATACATACAAGTTAGGGATTCAATCCCTATGCCATAACTGTATAGTAGGAGTCTATAACATCTATTACAAAACAGAGACAAAAGGGTGAATCTGAACACCCCAAAACAGCCGTAGCTTGAACGAACTTGGAACCTCGAGGCGAGACACAAAGGTTGGCTTGACAGAACAAGAGCTAACCCGACGCTCCTAGCTCCGGTCTGGTGCCTGGACACCTACATATATATATATATATATATAAACAGTGAGCTAAAGCCCAGTAAATAACAGTTATGTAAAGAGGATAAGAATGAATATCCTTTCAGTAATTAAACAGTCATATCAGTCACTTAGAAATCGTAGCAGCCATATGTGGTACATCCCATAGCAAAACAGTACAGTAGGTCTTAACAGACTAAACAGTCATTCGATGGCCATCATAACAGTAACAGTAGTGGTTCCAAACATGGGAACCGACAGAGATCTATGTGTCAATAGCAGTAACAGTACAGTAACAGTAAATTTCTATGGATGCCACGAAAACAGTTTACAAATAGGACAAACATTCATTCATTAAACAATAACGTTTCAGTAAGCAGAACAGTTGATCATTTAGAAAATAATCATAATTGAACATATCTTTACAACATTGTTACTCACAGAGCACTGGGCTATAATCAGCTAGTGGGCGTCCTCGGGTGCCAACCCTACACAGTTACAAAACGAGCACACACTAAGTTACACACTTGGGAATCAACAAGTTAGTCCCTATCTTGACTTGGTGTGGTTCTACATCAATATCCTCATTAAAATGCCTTAAACATGGCCTAGGATTGCCTAGGATAGAAAGAGGATGCAAGGATGCACTTTAAAACACTTTTCAAAATTTGTTGAAACAGGGTTCCACGCTCGAGCGTGGCTTTCTATGCTCGAGCGGACATGCAGACAAAGGAGCTCCGCTCGAGTGTGACTTCCTACGCTCGAGCGGACTGCAAACTTCATGAAAAGTACTGGATGCATGCAATTCACGCTCGACGGACGCTCGATTCCCCCTCGAGCGTGAGACTTAGGTCCTCGCTTGAGCGTGAACTTTCTCGCTCGAGCAGACTGTAAAACACATGAAATTTTGGGCATATACATTTCACGCTCGAGCATGACTTTCTATGCTCGAGCGGAAGTGCATGTACTCAGAGTATACGCTCGAGCGTGAAGTCCTACGCTCGAGCGTGGGTCCAAAATCTGGAATTTTCAGATTGAACCTCAAGTATGAAATTCAACTTTTAAAGCTTCAAATTCGATCCTCTTGGGCTAATTTTCTGGAAAACTCTTGAAAACCCATAATACAACATGTTTCAAAGATCAATTTGTAAAATCAAAGCCCATAGGTAAGTCAATTGAACACAAAAATTAAGTGTAAGCACGAAGAACATTGCAAGATCAAACATGCATGAGTTCTCATGAACTCTAGTGTTTCAAAACAAGATCAAATGCAATGTTGAGCTTAAAATCATGATGAATTCATGGACCATAACAAAAATATGAACTTGTATGTGGAAATTCTCATGAAACAACTCCAAAATTCAAGAATATGCACATGCATGCAATGATTAACTCTCAATTCAACATTTTAAACCAATTCTTGACGTAGATCACTAATTTATCATGAAACATGCAAGAAACAATTTAACTACATAAACCAAAGGATGAATTCTCTTCCTTAGGTCTTGAATTCCAAGTATTGAAGCTTCAATTACACAATCTCTCTTCAATTTCTCCTAAGTTCCAAGCCAAACTTTGTTGAATCAATTATTTCCTTCCAATTCTCTCTCTCTCACACGTTTGGTCTCAAAGATGAAATGGATGGCATATTAAACATGAGTGAAGTAGAAAAAGAATGGTCTTGAATCAAGCCACTAAGTGGCAATTGTGTAAATATTACAACTAATATAATTTAACTTTATTTAATCTAATTTAATTGTCCCAAATCAAATTTTAATTAAACCTACCATAAAATCACATAAATCCTAATTAGCATATAATACAAATCAATTTCTAATTCGGTCACCGATAAGACCTTCAATTTGCAGTTCGAAATTAAAACATGAACAGATTCATTCAGAAATCAAACAGATAGAAATGCATTTAAAATAATACACTCCTACAATCAATTCAGGATTTCATTCTAATTAGTTACTTATCATGCTTAATCAGAGATTAGCACTAATCAGAGGTGAGGGTTGTCACATTCTTCCCCCCTTAAAAAGAGTTTGGTCCTCCAAACTCGAATTACCTTCATTTTTAAAGAATACCGGATTCAGTGGGAACAATTCAGGATATCTCCTCATCATATAGTCTTTCCTTTCCCAAGTGGCATAGACGCCACCATGGTTTTGTCAGTCCACTTTCACTAACAGAATTTCTTTATTCCTCAACTTCTTGATTCGTCAGTTTACAACTTGAATAAGCCGTTCTTCATAAGTGTAGTCATCACTTAGCACTACACGGGTAGGCTCGATCACATGGAAGGGATCCCGAACATAATCCTTCAACATTGAAATATGGAAGACATACATATGCTCCATTTCAGGAGGAAGCGCTACTTGATACACCACCAGATTAATCTTTTCAATGATTTCATACGGCCCGACATATCTCGGCGCTAGCTTACCCTTAATCCCAAAACGGGTCTGGCCTTTCATTGGTGTTACTTTAACAAAACCATGATCACCTACTTCATATTCCATGTCTCGCCTTCGGACATCCGCATAACTTTTATGTCGGCTTTGTGCGGTTTTCAGTCTCTGTTGAATCAGTTTCACTTTTTCGGTAGTCTCATATACAATTTCGGGCCCAAGCAAAGGCCCATCTCCAACTTCTACCCAGCAAATAGGAGATTGGCATTTTCTGCCATACAAAGCCTCGAAAGGCGCCATACCAATGCTCGAGTAAAAGCTGTGTTGTAGGCAAATTCGGTTAAAGGTAAATGGCTTTCCCAATTTCCTTGGAAATCAAGGACACACATTCACAGTAAATCTTCCAAAGTCTGAATGGTTCTTTCTAACTGGCCATCTATCTGAGGATAGTATGCACTACTCAGTCTTAGTTTAGTACCCAATGCTGTCTGTAGGCTTTGCCAAAATCTCGATGTAAACTTCGAGTCCCTAGCAGAAACAATGGGCACAGGCACTCCATGGAATCAAACAATCTCATCAATATAAATTATAGCCAATTTGTCTGCATTGTAATTATTTTGATAGGTAAGAAGTGAGCAGATTTAGTCAATCTATCAACAATAACTCAAATTGAGTCCATACTTTTACTGGAGCGAGGTAAACCAATAATGAAATTCATAGTGATATATTCCCATTTCTACTTCGGTATTGGTAAGGGTTGCAGTAAGCCTACGAGTCGTTGATGTTCAGCTTTAACTTGTTGGCAATGAAGACATTTCGATACAAAGTCAGCAATCTCTTTCTTCATTCCCGGCCACCAGAAATTCACTTTCAAGTCTTGGTACATTTTCATATTTCCTGGATGGATAGACAGTTTCGAATTGTGGCCCTCTTACGGAATTCGTCTTTTCAGTTCAGAATCATTCGGTACACACAACCTTTCTTGGAATTTCAGCACATTGTTCTCAAATTTAAAGTCCGGCCTCGGTTTGGACCCCCGTTCATCAATGACCTTTTTCAAAAAGTCATCCTGTTGCTACTTCTCTTTAATCTCCTCAATCAATGCCGGTTGAGCAGAAATAGCGGCTAAGGTTCCACCTTGTTCACGCAAAACAATCTCAACTTCAAATTTTTCAAGGTCACATAACAATTTTTTCTGCCCGGCAAGTAAACAGGCTAAATTTTCAACTGATTTTCGACTCAGTGCATCGACAACGGTATTAGCTTTTCCCGGATGGTACAAAATTTGCAAGTCATAATATTTTATCAGTTCTAACCATCTCCGCTGCCTCATGTTCAATTCTTTCTGCATGAAGAAATATTTCAAGCTCTTGTGATTTGTATACACTTCACACGTTGCCCCATAAAGGTAGTGACGCCAAATTTTCAATGCAAATACCACTACGGCAAGTTCTAAGTCATGGGTTGGGTAGTTCTTTTCATGCGGTCTCAGTTGTCGGGAAGCATTTGCAATAACTTTACCATTCTGCATCAATACACATCCCAAACCCTTATAAAAAGCATCACTAAATATGGTAAATCCATTCGTACCTGAGGGTAGGGTAAGAATCAGTGCAGTCACAAGTCGAGTCTTTAACTCTTGAAAAGCTGATTCTCTCTGGTCAGTCCAGTCAAATGATATCCCTTTTTGAGTCAACTGAGTCAACGGTAGGGCAATTTTGGAGAAGTCCTTCACAAATCTTCTATAGTACCCGGCTAAGCCTAGGAAGCTTCGAACTTCAGTAACATTAGTTGGTCTAGGCCAATTCACCACTGCTTCAATTTTCTGTGGGTCAACTGTAATGCCATCCTTACTAATCACATGTCCCAAAAACATAACATTATCAAGCCAAAATTCACACTTTGTCAGTTTTGCATACAGTTTCTGTTCTCTTAGGGTCTGTAAGGCAATTCTCAAATGATGTTCATGTTCTTCTTCACTTTTAGAATAAATCAAAATGTCATCTATGAAAACAACTATAAATTCATCGAGAAATGGTTTAAAAATTCTATTCATAAGGTCCATGAATGCAACAGGTGCATTAGTAACTTCGAAAGGCATAACAAGAAATTCATAATGTCTGTACCTCGTTCGAAAGGCAGTCTTTTCAATGTCCTCTAGTTTGACTTTCAACTGGTGGTATCCAGATCTAAGGTTAATTTTAGAGAAAACCTGGGCACCTTGTAATTGGTCAAACAAATCATCAATTCAAGGCAATAGATATTTGTTTTTCACTGTTACCTTGTTCAGTTCACGGTAGTCAATGCAGAGTCTTAGTGAGCCGTCTTTCTTTTTCACAAAAAGAACTGGTGCACCCCACGGCGAAGTACTGGGCCTGATGAACTTCTTATCTAACAATTCTTGCAGCTGGATTTTCAGTTCTTTCAGTTCAGTAGGTGCCATTCTGTACAAAGCTCTAGAAACTGGCTGTGTACCCGGTAATACTTCAATGGTGAACCCTATGTCCCTGTCAATCAAATCCCCTGGCAAATCATCTGGAAAAATATCTAGGAATTCTCTGACTATGGGAATACTGTCCACATTAGTTTAGCATCAGTAGGTACAGTCAATATACAACATTTACATCCCTTCTTAATTAGTTTAAAAGCTTTTATAGACGAAATCATATATGGGGGAGACACTACACCAACTCCGTTAAATACAAATTCAGGCAATCCAAGTGGACGGAAAATAACTTGTTTTGTCACACAGTGTATGGTAGCATGATATTTTGTTAACCAGTCCATTCCCAAAATTACATCAAAATGGTCAATGTTCAATGACAGTAAGTCAATATGTTAAAATTTACCATCACCTACCACCAATTTACTATCACCTACCACCACCTACTCCTCACCTACTCCTCACCTACTACACTCACCCTCTCCTATATAATGAGCCACTCACCATTTGTAATAAATACTACAACAATCAATACAACAAACATATCAATCAATAATACATCAGTTTATTTTTTACACAATATATAAATGTACATCCCCAATAATAATCTCACATGTAGGATACACATAAGCACAAGTCATGGATCCCCCAACGGGTGAAGATACAGTTAACAAATAGTTCATAGGTTCTAGTGGTCTATTCAATTTTCGTGAAAAAGTATGTGAGACATATGAATGTGTAGCCCTCGAATCAATCAGAATATAAGCATTTTGAGTGCAGATTGAGAGTATACCTGACACAACGGTCTCGGTATTCTGCGCATCTCCCGGTACAAGTGTGAACACTCGGTCTTGCCTTAGAGGCTCTTTTCCAGTCGCTTTGGGGTTGGGTTTAGGTGCAACAGTTGATGCTACGGCGCTAGCTATAGCTTTACTATTGCCTTGAGAAGTGGAAGGGCAATCTTTAACCATGTGACCCACTTTGCCATACCTATAACAAGCACCAGAGATTTTATAGCAAACCCCTTTATGCCTTTTTCCACATTCAGAGCAGGGTGCTATAGAATTATTTCCCTGACTAGAACTGGTTGTTGACCTTGTATTTTGCTTCTTATTCGGCGAGTTATTTCAGCCTTTCTTAAACTTGAAGCCCCGTCTCTTACGGCGCCACTCAGACGCTGGTGTTTCAGTCTGTTTCAATGCCTCGATATTTGACTCAGCTATTATTGCTCGATCAAGAACATCCACGTATTTCAATAATTTCAGAACATTAATTCGATCAAGTATTTCGACATTGAGCCCGCCTTCAAACATCCTGGCCTTTTTGTAATCAATGTCCACCATGTGTGGCGCGTATCTAGCGAGTTCAGTAAACTTTGATTCATACTCTGCCACTGACATAGTACCTTGTTTCAACTGTTCAAACTCAGTCACTTTACGATCCCTGACACATTGAGGAAAGTATTTTTCAAAGAAGGCTTCTTTAAATTGAGCCCAAGTCAAAGCAGTATTGGTGTCACGAACAAGCATCCACCACCGTCTAGCTTCTTCTTGTAAAGTAAAGGTAGCCAGCAATACCTTGTATGCTTCGGAACACGGAAACACTTTAAATAATTTCTCTGTTTCTAGAACCCATGCTTCGGCCTTTAACGGTTTAAGGCCTCCCTGAAAGGATGGTGGCTTCATTTTACTGAACTTCTATGTCAAGGCAATTATATCCTCATTAACATTTTGCTCCGGTTGAACTGAAGGAGGTGGGGGCTGTTGGTTCTGTTGTAGCCTCAAGGCCTCAGTCAATAGTTCAACCGTTCTTTCTAATCTTGCCATCCTTGCCTCAGATGATTCAGATTCATCAGCATTTTGTGCATTGTCCATTTCACTATAGGCAATATGGTAATAATAAACATAGGAAATTGCTTACTTAAGCACACTAGCATATTAGCATATATATTCATGTCATGGCCACGCACACTTTCATGCTTATGCGATGCCCTATTTACTTTTCTAGGACATCCTATAGCTCATTTGGACACATGTGTGCGGTATAACTCGTGCTTGGTATCGCTCTGATACCACTCTGTCGCGACCCAAACCTGCTCCTATGGGTTTAGCACCGTAACCGGCCAGTAATCCGTGATTACGAAGGCCTGCTTAACAGTAATGCCAGTAATACAGAGTAAAGGGGCTGGCGGAAGCCAAAACAGTAAATAAAAGATGTCCAATGAGCTGTGACAGTCTGAATGCAAAAAGACTTTTATAAACAAGTCACATTCGTAACCAAAACACATTTACATACCAAATATACATACATACAAGTTAGGGATTCAATCCCTATGCCATAACTGTACAGTAGGAGTCTATAACATCTATTACAAAACAGAGAAAGAAGGGTGAATCCGAACACCCCAAAACAGTCGTAGCTTGAATGGACTTGGAACCTTGAGGCGAGGTACAAAGGTTGGCTTGACAGAACAAGAGCTAACCCAACGCTCCTAGCTCCAGTTTAGTGCTTGGACACCTACATACACATATATAAATAATGAGTTAAAGCCCAGTGAATAACAGTTATGTAAAGAGGTTAAGAATGAATATCCTTTCAGTAATTAAACAGTTATATCAGTCACTTAGAAACCGTAGCAGTCATATGTGGTGCATCTCATAGCAAAACAGTACAGTAGGTCTTAACAGACCGAACAGTCAGTCGATGACCATCATAACAGTAACAGTAGTGGTTCCAAACATAGGAATCGACAGAGATCTCTATGTCAGTAGCAGTAACAGTACAGTAACAGTAAATTGTTATGGATGCCATGAATACGGTTTACAAATAAGACAAACATTCATTCATTAAACAATAACGTTTTAGTAAGCAAAACAGTTGATCATTTAGAAAATAATCATAATTGAACATATCTTTACAACATTGTTACTCACAGAGCACTGGGCTATAAGCAACTAGTAGGCGTCCTCGGGTGCCAACCCTACACAGTTACAGAACGAACACATACTAAGTTACACACTCGGGAATCAACAACTTAGTCCCTATCTTGACTCGGTGTGGTTCTACATCAATATCCTCATTAAGATGCCTTAAACATGGCCTAGGAATACCTAGGATGGAATGAGGATGCAAGGATGCTGTCACACCCCAAACCCGCCCCTAAAAGTTTGGGCATGACCACCTCAGAAACGGACATAAAACCTGATGTATATAATGTATGGGGCCTGAACGGAAGCATTTACTATTATCAAATAACATGCTTATTAACATCCATCGAGCTAATACTAACATTCCAGGATCACATACACATGCTCAGCCCCCCCCTTACTGAGTATATAACCAAATAGTGGTAAAGAAAGTGGTCATATACATACATTTAAACATTAGGTAAACAATTGAAGTGCAAAAGCACAAGCCAAAATCTCAACAAAACTTCACAGAAATGCATGGCTTGGTTTGGGTGCCTGGACACACTGAGGTTGATAACTGAAGGGCGAGCATCAAGGGTTAAGACGGACTTCCAAAGTGATTACCTACAGAACAGACATAACATAAAATGAACGAAGCTCAGTGAATAATAGTACATAAACAATTTAATGCTCATCTTGATTTATAATACATATCAGTGCGTATATAAATAGAGAGGGCATATGGTTAAGTTGATTCTGCATTAATTCCAGAACGGCCTTAGGCCCAGTCTTCAAACCCTTGAACAGAGTGGCATTAAGCCCTTGAACATAATGGCATGAAGCCCTTGAACATAATATGTATGAACTTAAGAGGTGTCTCGCACGGATTCTAGAGGTGACTCACCCTGTAGCACTTAGTTCCGTACAACACTTAGTTTCATACCAGAGGTCTTATACAAAATGGCCATAGGCCTAACAGAGTTCACAGATTGGCCATAGGCCCAGTTCTTATATGTATAGGCTCAAGAGGTGTCTCGCATTGCAGCACTTTGTTCCATATCAGAAAACAGCTTATACAGAATGGCATAAAGCTCTTATCATGCGTGTATGAACTCAAGAGGTGGCTTGTACGGATTCTAGAGGTGACTCGCATTGCAGTACTTAGTTTCCGTACAGCACTTTGTTTCATACTAACAGATTATACAGAATGGCCATAGGCCCAAATATTAATAAATTGGCCATAGGCCTCACAGATGTCACAGAACGGTCATAGGCCTCATAACTTTCACATCGGCTTTAAGCCTAGTTCACATGTGTATGGACTCAAGAGGTGGCTCGTACGGATTCTAGAGGTGACTCGCTTTGCAGCACTTAGTTCCGTACAATACTTTGCTCCATACCAGAAATCATTAGAATGGACTAATCCCGGAGTTATACAGTGACATACAGGTTCTTTCATACATTCACATGAGTCAACATAACTAATTTACGTTTAATTGAGTGCTACTGATATTTACCAATAAAGGTAAGAGTGTATTACAGATTAAACGAGTCCAGAGATACGTAGATACCGTTGTCTCGTAATGCACTTACATTCCACTTGTTCATCATGAATCCATACAACTGACTTACAGATAATAGTGTGTTAGTATCCATTATCAACAATAAACAGAACGTAGTACCTAATAATGCTCTTAGATTTTCCCATGGTTTCTCATAAGGTGACATAATTGTCCCACAATAATAGAACAATAATATTAACGATAAACAAAAGGTAAATGTTCCATTACATTAATAAGAGTGGAGCCATTCACATCATAACGTAAGTCACATAATCGTGTTATTGACATTCAATTCTTTCTCCGGATTGAGTCATTCAGAGGTTAATCTGTTATGTAATATAATTTCACAATGGTTATTAACGTACAAAACAACCCGTAGTCTTATCCAATTATTCGTTGTGATGATCCACTCTAGGTGGATATCTATATCATATCGGTGTGTGCCAAATCCTTCAATGTTTACATAAGTTCACACCAATTCTCACTCCACATACATGTTAACTTAATTGTTCACGAAGAACAGAATGTTAATAATAATAATTATTAACGGTAAATAATGTACATTTATAGTACTATTACTCACAGTGGTAGGTCTCTGATAGTGGTGGAACGATGTTCTCATCTTGACCTACAAACATAATGCTCATAGCAGATTATGAGAATACAACCAATCTTTTTTTATTTCTTACTCAATAACTATGGTGGTTCTAGACTCATTAGTCTTCCATAGGTTATCATAAAATAGGAGGAATCGATAGGAGAAAGGTTCAGGCGAAGAAACGGTACAAACTTGATAAACAGAAAGTGAATAGTCATCACTAATTTAGGAATAACTATTTATGTACTTAGAATTTTGGAGTGAGACTACCACCATTGGAAACTAGACTTCTGGGGCTTGATTTTAGGTTCAAGAATCACTCAAAACGGAGTCCGAATACAAAAGATATGCTTGTTCAAAGTTACAAGGTATAAGCTGAAATAGGGTTGGCCGCTCGTGCGGCCCAATTCTGCACGAGCGGAAGAACCCGGCCGCTCGAGCGCCCAAAAACAGAATGAAAACCTCTTTTTCTTCTTCATGTCTGCTTGTGCGGTGCCCATGGCCGCTCGTGCGGTCTGGGCAAAAAAAAACCAGTTCGAAATTCACACAAAACCCAACTTAGAGAACACATAGCAAGGTTTAACATAGATCAATCTAACACAAACTAAAGCTCAAAATCACATGGAAACTTAATCATAAATCAACTTAAGTTCTTAATCACTTTGAATTCATAATTATAATCAATCATAATCCAATTCTATGGAATTCCTCACTTTCTCACACACACACACACACACACGCATATATAACCATGTGGTCATGAAATGAATTCAAGCTTAATAATAGAAGAAGTAGAATGAAATTCTCAGTAGATGATTCAATTTAAGTTTAAACAATCAATTAACCCCAAGCACACACACACAGGGCCACAATTACAAACCCTAAATGACATGAATCAAAGGGAAATTCTTACCTCACTCCATGACTAAGGTTACACAAGATGAATTAAATTTATCTTGAGCTTGATTCTCTTAATTTCCTCTCAATCTCCCTTCTTCTTGATGAATTTCCCCTCTTCCCTTCAACCCTCTTCTTCTCTAAGTTTTTCTCTCCAGGAGATATTTTTAGGTAAGGTTCTTGACTCCAACATATAAGGAATATAAATATATATGTATATCTAAAGGCAAATAAGGACAAAATTCAATCGTTTAATCATCCCAAATTGAAATTTCACAGAAAATCTCATTATAGCTTAAAAATCATGCAGATTCCAAATGTCAAATCAATTCCGGATTATCAAGCCTCTAAGGCTCTCAATTTCTGATTCAAACATTCTACTTGTAACAGATCTTTTTCCTTATAGAACAAATACACATTCATAAACATAGGATTCGCTTACTTACCTTAATTTAACATGGAATTTCACAATCAGCATTTAAATGCACAGGACAAGGGACTGAAAATATATCAGAAAACATGTACGAGGGTCGGGATGCACTTTAAAACACTTTTCAAAATTTGTTGAAACAGGGGTCCACGCTCGAGCGTGGCTTTCTACGCTCGAGCGGACATGCAGACAAAGGAGCTCCGCTCGAGCGTGACTTCCTACGCTCGAGTGGACTGCAAATTTCATGAAAAGTACTGGATGCATGCAATTCACGCTCGACGGACACTCGATCCCCACTCAATCGTGAGACTCAGGTCCTCGCTCGAGCGTGAACTTTCTCGCTCGAGCGGATTGTAAAACACATGAACTTCTGGGCATGTGCATTTCATGCTCGAGCGTGACTTTCCACGCTCGAGCGAAAGTGCATGTACTCAGAGTGTACGCTTGAGCGTGAAGTCCTATGCTCGAGCGTGGGTCCAAAATCTGGAATTTCCAGATTGAACCTCAAGCATGAAATTCAACTTTTAAAGCTTCAAATTCGATCCCCTTGGGCCAATTTTCTGGAAAATTCTTGAAAACCCATAATACAACATGTTTCAAAGATCAATTTGTAAAATCAAAGCCCATAGGTAAGTCAATTGAACACAAAAATTAAGTGTAAGCACGAAGAACATTGCAAGATCAAACATGCATGAGTTCTCATGAACTCTAGTGTTTCAAAACTAGATCAAATGTAATGTTGAGCTCAAAATCATGATGAATTCATGGATCATAACAAAAATATGAACTTGCATGTGGAAATTCTCATGAAACAACTCCAAAATTCAAGAATATGCACATGCATGCAAGGAGTAACTCTCAATTCAACATTTTAAACCAATTCTTGACTTAGATCACTAATTTACCATGAACCATGCAAGAAACAATTTAACTACATAAACCAAAGGATGAATTCTCTACCTTAGGGCTTGAATTCCAAGTATTGAAGCTTCAATTACACAATCTCTCTTCAATTTCTCCTAAGTTCCAAGCCAAACTTTGTTGAATCAATTCTTTCCTTTCAATTCTCTCTCTCTCACACGTTTGGTCTCAAAGATGAAATGGATGGCATATCAAACATGAGTGAAGTAGAAAAAGAATGGTCATGAATCAAGCCACTAAGTGGCAATTGTGTAAATATTACAACTAATATAATTTAACTTTATTTAATCTAATTTAATCGTCCCAAATCAAATTTTAATTAAATCTACCATAAAATCACATAAATCCTAATTAGCATATAACACAAATCAATTTCTAATTCGGTTGCCGATAAGACCTTCAATTTTCAGTTCGAAATTAAAACATGAACAGATTCATTCAGAAATCAAACAGATAGAAATGCATTTAAAATAATACACTCCTACAATCAATTCAGGATTTCATTCTAATTAGTTACTTATCATGCTTAATCAGAGATTAGTACTAATTAGAGGTGAGGGTTGTCACAGTCTTCCCTCCTTAAAAAGAGTTTGGTCCTCCAAACTCGGATTACCTTTATTTTTAAAGAATACCAGATTTAGTGGGAACAATTCAGGATATCTCCTCATCATATAGTCTTTCCTTTCCCAAGTGGCATAGACGCCACCATGGTTTTGCCAGTCCACTTTTACTAACAGAATTTCTTTATTCCTCAACTTCTTGATTCGTCAGTTTACAACCTGAATAAGCCGTTCTTCATAAGTGTAGTCATCACTTAGTACTACACGGGTAGGCTCGATCACATGGAAGGGATCCCAAAGATAATCCTTCAACATTGAAATATGGAAGACATTATGCATATGCTCCATTTCAGGAGGAAACGCTACTTGATACGCCACCGGATTAATCTTTTCAATGATTTCATACAGCCCGACATCTCTCGGCGCTAGCTTTCCCTTAATCCCAAAACGGGTCTGGCCTTTCATTGGTGTTACTTTAACAAAACCATGATCACCTACTTCATATTCCATGTCTTGCCTTCGGACATCCGCATAACTTTTATGTTGGCTTTGTGCGGTTTTCAGTCTC
Organism: Camellia sinensis; assembly: GCF_004153795.1. Lineage (NCBI taxonomy): Eukaryota > Viridiplantae > Streptophyta > Magnoliopsida > Ericales > Theaceae > Camellia > Camellia sinensis. The sequence goes on from NW_021024845.1 coordinate 704,020, forward strand.
TGTTGAATCAGTTTCACTTTTTCGGTAGTCTCATGTACAATTTCGGGCCCAAGCAAAGGCCCATCTCCAACTACTACCCAGCAAATAGGAGATTGGCATTTTCTGCCATACAAAGCCTCGAAAGGCGCCATACCAATGCTCGAGTGAAAGCTGTTGTTGTAGGCAAATTCGGCTAAAGGTAAATGGCTTTCCCAATTTCCTTGGAAATCAAGGACACACATTCACAGTCAATCTTCCAAAGTTTGAATGGTTCTTTCTAACTGGCCATCTATCTGAGGATAGTATGCACTACTCAGTCTTAGTTCAGTACCCAATGCTGTCTGTAGGCTTTGCCAAAATCTCAATGTAAACTTCGAGTCCCTAACAGAAACAATGGACACAGGCACTCCATGGAATCAAACAATCTCATCAATATAAATTATAGCCAATTTGTCCGCATTGTAAATTGTTTTGACAGGTAAGAAGTGAGCAGATTTAGTCAATCTATCAACAATAACCCAAATTGAGTCCATACTTTTACTGGAGCGAGGTAAACCAACAATGAAATTCATAGTGATATATTCCCATTTCTACTCCGGTATTGGTAAGAGTTGCAGTAAGCCTGCGGGTCGTTGATGTTCAGCTTTAACTTGTTGGCAATGAAGACATTTCGATACAAAGTCAGCAATCTCTTTCTTCATTCCCGGCCACCAGAAATTCACTTTCAAGTCTTGGTACATTTTTGTATTTCCTGGATGGATAGACAGTTTCGAATTGTGGCCCTCTTGCAGAATTCGTCTTTTCAGTTCAGAATCATTCGGTACACACAACCTTCCTTGGAATTTCAACACATTGTTCTCAAATTTAAAGTCCGGCCTCGGTTTGGACCCCCGTTCATCAATGACCTTTTTCAAAAAGTCATCCTGTTGCTGCTTCTCTTTAATCTCCTCAATCAGTGCCGGTTGAGAAGAAATAGCAGCTAAGGTTCCACCTTGTTCACGCAAAACAATCTCAACTTCAAATTTTTCAAGGTCACATAACAATTTTTTTTGCCCGGTAAGTAAACAGGCTAAATTTCTAACTGATTTCCGACTCAGTGCATCGGCAACGGTGTTAGCTTTTCCCGGATGGTACAAAATTTGCAAGTCGTAATCTTTTATCAGTCCTAACCATCTCCGCTGCCTCATGTTCAATTCTTTTTGCATGAAGAAATATTTCAAGCTCTTGTGATCTGTATACACTTCACACGTTGCCCCATAAAGGTAGTGACGCCAAATTTTCAATGCAAATACCACTGCGGCAAGTTCTAAGTCATGGGTTGGGTAGTTCTTTTCATGCGGTCTCAGTTGTCGGGAAGTATATGCAATAACTTTACCATTCTGCATCAATACACATCCCAAACCTTTATAAGAAGTATCACTAAATATGGTAAATCCATTCGTACCTGAGGGTAGGGTAAGAATCAGTGCAGTCACAAGTCGAGTCTTTAACTCTTGAAAAGCTGATTCTCTCTGTTCAGTCCAGTCAAATGATATCCCTTTTTGAGTCAACTGAGCCAATGGTAGGGCAATTTTGGAGAAGTCCTTCACAAATCTTCTGTAGTACCCGGCTAAGCCTAGGAAGCTTCGAACTTCAGTAACATTAGTCGGTCTAGGCCAATTCACCACTGCTTCAATTTTCTGTAGGTCAATTGTAATGCCATCCTTACTAACCACATGTCCCAAAAACATAACATTATCAAGCCAAAATTCACACTTTGTCAGTTTTGCATACAGTTTCTGTTCTCTTAGGGTCTGCAAGGCAATTCTCAAATGATGTTCATGTTCTTCTTCACTTTTGGAATGAATCAAAATGTCATCTATGAAAACAACTACAAATTCATCGAGAAATGGTTTAAAAGTTCTATTCATAAGGTCCATGAATGCAACAGGTGCATTAGTAACTTCGAAAGGCATAACAAGAAATTCATAATGTCCGTACCTCGTTCGAAAGACAGTCTTTTCAATTGGTGGTATCCAGATCTAAGGTTAATTTTAGAGAAAACCTGGGCACCTTGTAATTGGTCAAACAAATCATCAATTCGAGGCAATAGATATTTGTTTTTCACTGTTACCTTGTTCAGTTCACGGTAGTCAATGCAGAGTCTTAGTGAGCCGTCTTTCTTTTTCACAAAAAGAACCGGTGCGCCCCACGGCGAAGTACTGGGCCTGATGAACTTCTTATCTAACAATTCTTACAGCTGGATTTTCAGTTCTTTCAGTTCAGTAGGTGCCATTCTGTACGAAACTCTAGAAACTGGCTGTGTACTCGGTAATACTTCAATGGTGAACCCTATGTCCCTGTCAATCAAATCCCCTGGCAAATCATCTGGAAAAACATCTGGGAATTCTCTGACTATGGGAATACTGTCCACATTAGTTTTAGCATCAGTAGGTACAGTCAATATACAACATTTACATCCCTTCTTAATTAGTTTAAAAGCTTTTATAGACGAAATCAGATATGGGGGAGGCACTACACCAACTCCGTTAAATACAAATTCAGGCAATCCAAGTGGACAGAAAATAACTTGTTTTGTCACACAGTCTATGGTAGCATGATATTTTGTTAACCAGTCCATTCCCAAAATTACATCAAAATGGTCAATGTTCAATGACAGTAAGTCAATATATAAATGTACATCCCCAATAATAATCTCATATGCAGGATACACATAAGCACAAGTCATGGATCCCCCAACGGGTGAAGATACAGCTAACAAATAGTTCATAGGTTCCAGTGGTCTATTCAATTTTCGTGAAAAAGCATGCGAGACATATGAATGTGTAGCCCCGAATCAATCAGAACATAAGCATTTTGAGTACAGATTGAGAGTATACCTGACACAACGGTCTCGGTATTCTGCACATCTCCCGATACAAGTATGAACACTCGGCCTTGCCTTAGAGGCTCTTTTCCAGTCGCTTTGGGGTTGGGTTTAGGTGCAACAATTGATGCTACGGCGCTAGCTGTAGCTTTACTATTGCCTTGAGAAGTGGAAGGGCAATCTTTAACCATGTGACCCACTTTGCCATACCTATAACAAGCACTAGAGATTTTATAGCAAACCCCCTTATGCCTTTTTCCACATTCAGAGCAGGGTGGTATGGAATTATTTCCCTGACTAGAACTGGTTGTTGACCTTGTATTTTGCTTCTTATTCGACGAGTTATTTCGGCCTTTCTTAAACTTGAAGCCCCATCTCTTACGACGCCACTCAGACGCTGGTGTTTCAGTCCGTTTCAATGCCTCGATATTTGACTCAGCTATTATTGCTCGATCAAGAACATCCACATATTTCAATAATTTCAGAACATTAATTCGATCAAGTATCTCGACATTGAGCCCGCCTTCAAACTTCCTCGCCTTTTTGTAATCAATGTCCACCATGTGTGGCGCGTATCTGGCGAGTTCAGTAAACTTTGATTCATACTCTGCCACTGACATAGTACCTTGTTTCAACTGTTCAAACTCAGTCACTTTGCGATTCCTGACACACTAAGGAAAGTATTTTTCAAAGAAGGCTTCTTTAAATTGAGCCCAAGTCAAAGCAGTATTGGTGTCACGAACAAGCATCCACCACCGTCTAGCTTCTTCTTGTAAAGTAAAGGTAGCCAGCAATACCTTGTATGCTTCGGAACACGGAAACACTTCAAATAATTTCTTTGTTTCTAGAACCCATGCTTCGGCCTTTAACGGTTCAAGGCCTCCCTGAAAGGATGGTGGCTTCATTTTATTGAACTTCTGTGTCAAGGCAATTATATCCTCATTAACATTTTGCTCCGGTTGAACTGGAGGAGGTGGGGGCTGTTGGTTCTGTTGTAGCCTCAAGGCCTCAGTCAACAGTTCAACCGTTCTTTCTAATCTTGCCATCCTTGCCTCAGATTATTCGGATTCATCAGCATTTTGTGCATTGTCCATTTCACTATAGGCAATATGGTAATAATAAACATAGGAAATTGCTTACTTAAGCACACTAGCATATTAGCACATATATTCATGTCATGGCCACACACACTTTCATGCTCATGTGATGCCCTATTTACTTTTCTAGGACATCCTATAGCTCATTTGGACACGTGTGTGCGGTATAACTCGTGCTTGGTATCGCTCTGATACCACTCTGTCACGACCCAAACCTGCTCCTATGGGTTTAGCACCGTAACCGGCTAGTAATCTGTGATTACGAAGGCCTGCTTAACAGTAATGCCAGTAATACAGAGTAAAGGGGCTGGCGGAAGCCAAAACAGTAAATAAAAGATGTCCAATGAGCTGTGACAGTCTGATGCAAAAAGAATTTTATGAACAAGTCACATTCGTAACCAAAACACATTTACATACCAAATATACATACATACAAGTTAGGGATTCAATCCTTATGCCATAACTGTACAATATGAGTCTATAACATCTATTACAAAACAGAAACAGAAGGGTGAATCCGAACACCCCAAAACAGTCGTAGCTTGAACGGACTTGGAACCTCGAGGCGAGGTACAAAGGTTGGCTTGATAGAACAAGAGTTAACCCAACGCTCCTAGCTCCAGTTTGGTGCCTGGACACCTACATACATATATATAAATAATGAGTTAAAGCCCAGTGAATAACAGTTATGTAAAAAGGTTAAGAATGAATGTCCTTTCAGTAATTAAACAGTCATATCAGTCACTTAGAAACCGTAGTAGTCATATGTGGTGCATCTCATAGCAAAACAGTACAGTAGGTCTTAACAGACCGAACAGTCAGTCGATGGCCATCATAACAGTAACAGTAGTGGTTCCAAACATAGGAATCGACAGAGATCTCTGCGTTAGTAGCAGTAACAGTACAGTAACAGTAAATTGTTATGGATGCCACGAATACAGTTTACAAATAAGACAAACATTCATTCATTAAACAATAACGTTTTAGTAAGCAGAACAGTTGATCATTTAGAAAATAATCATAATTGAACATATCTTTATAACATTGTTACTCATAGAGCACTGGGCTATAAGCAGCTAGTAGGCGTCCTCGGGTGCCAACCCTACACAGTTACAGAACGAATACATACTAAGTTACACACTCGGGAATCAACAACTTAGTCCCTATCTTGACTCGATGTGGTTCTACATCAATATCCTCATTAAGATGCCTTAAACATGGCCTAGGAATGCCTAGGATGGAAAGAGGATGCAAGGATGTTGTCACACCCCAAACCCGCCCCTAAAAGTTTGGGCATGACCACCTCAGAAACGGACATAAAACCTGATGTATATAATATATGGGGCCTGAATGGAAGCATTTACTATTATCAAATAACATACTTATTAACATCCATCGAGCTAATACTAACATGCCAGGATCACATACACATGCTCAGCCCCCCCTTACTGAGTATATAACCAAATAGTGGTAAAGAAATGGGTCATATACATACATTTAAACATTAGGTAAACAATTGAAGTGCAAAAGTACAAGCCAAAATCTCAACAAAACTTCACAGAAATGCATGGCTTGGTTTGCGTGCCTGGACACACTGAGGTTGATAATTGAAGGGCGAGCATCAAGGGTTAAGACGGACTTCCAAAGTGATTACCTACAGAACAGACATAACATAAAATGAGCGAAGCTCAGTGAATAATAGTACATAAACAATTTAATGCTCATCTTGATTTATAATACATATCAGTGCGTATATAAATAGAGAGGGCATATGGTTAAGTTGATTCTGCATTAATTCCAGAACGGCCTTAGGCCCAGTCTTCAAACCCTTGAACAGAGTGGCATTAAGCCCTTGAACATAATGGCATGAAGCCCTTGAACATGTTGGCATTAAGCCCTTGAACATAATATGTATGAACTCAAGAGGTGTCTCGCACGGATTCTAGAGGTGACTCACCCTGTAGCACTTAGTTCCGTACAGCACTTTGTTTCATACCAGAGGTCTTATACAAAATGGCCATAGGCCTAATAGAGTTCACAGATTGGCCATAGGCCCAATTCTTATATGTATGGACTCAAGAGGTGTCTCGCATTACAGCACTTTGTTCCATATCAGAAAACAGTTTATACAGAACGGCATGAAGCTCTTATCATGCGTGTATGAACTCAAGAGGTGGCTCGTACGGATTATAGAGGTGACTCGCATTGCAGTACTTAGTTTCCGTACAGCACTTTGTTTCATACTAACAGATTATACAAAATGGCTATAGGCCCAAATATTTATAAATTGGCCAGAGGCCTCACAGATGTCACAGAACGGCCATAGGCCTCATAACTTTCACATCGGCTTTAAGCCTAGTTCACATGTGTATGGACTCAAGAGGTGGCTCGTACGGATTCTAGAGGTGACTCGCTTTGCAGCACTTAGTTCCGTACAACACTTTGCTCCATACCAGAAATAATTAGAATGGACTAATCCCGGAGTTATACAGTGACATACAGGTTCTTTCATTCATTCACATGAGTCAACATAACTAATTTACGTTTAATTGAGTGCTACTGATATTTACCAATAAAGGTAAGAGTGTATTACAGATTAAACAAGTCCAGAGATACATAGATACCGTTGTCTCGTAATGCACTTACATTCCACTTGTTCATCATGAATCCATACAACTGACTTACAGATAACAGTGTGTTAGTATCCATTATCAACAATAAACAGAATGTAGTACCCAACAATGCTCTTAGATTTTCCCATGGTTTCTCATAAGGTGACAAAATTGTCCCACAATAATAGAACAATAATATTAACGATAAACAAAAGGTAAATGTTCCATTACATTAATAAGAGTGGAGCCATTCACATCATAACGTGAGTCACATAATCGTGTTATTGACATTCAATTCTTTCCCCGGATTGAGTCATTCAGAGGTTAATCTGTTATGTAATATAATTTCACAATGGTTATTAACGTACAAAACAACCCGTAGTCTTATCCAATTATTCGTTGTGATGATCCACTCTAGGTGGATATCTATATCATATCGGTCTGTGCCAAATCCTTCAATGTTTACATAAGTTCACACCAATTCTCACTCCACATACATGTTAACTTAATTGTTCACGAAGAACAAAATGTTAATACTAATAATTATTAACGGTAAATAATGTACATTTATAGTACTATTACTCACAGTGGTAGGTCTCTGATAGTGGTGGAACGATGTCCTCATCTTGACCTACAAACATAATGCACATAACAGAATATGAGAATACAACCAATCGCTTTTTATTCCTTACTCAATAACTATGGTGGTTCTAGACTCATTAGTCCTCCATAGGTTATCATAAAATAGAAGGAATCGATAGGAGAAAGGTTCAGGCGAAGAAACGGTACAAACTTGATAAACAGAAAGTGAATAGTCATCA
>NW_021024845.1:712840-727787 GCF_004153795.1 Camellia sinensis
TCTCTTGGCTCACCTACAAACACATGAATAAGCGTGAGCGAAAGCCCAGTGAATAATATCGAATAAGGAAGTTACACAAATGGTATTTAGAACAACGTGCTTCAAACGGCCTTGGGCCCAATTCGTGTTTCTATCTAACATATATAAATATAGGATAAGTGATTATGGTTTCAAATACATCATACAGCCTCGGGCCCAATTCATTTGTGTCATTCAAGTCAAACTGGCCTTGGGCCCATTCATACTTTCATTCATGTCAAACTGGCCTTTGGCCTATTTAGACTTTCATTCATGTCAAACTGGCCTTTGGCCCATTCGTTTATTCATATCAAACATTTGTCCATAATTCAAACTAGCAAACTTATAAGGCTTATAAGGAAATAAGCAATTGGACAAATGACAAGTTTCAAATATCGATATTGCTCATAGTGATCGGTTGGTTGATTTGCCCTGGAGCTCGACCCTACACATTCCATGAACACAAAAGGGTCACAAACAATTCAATCCGTTCTTTAATTCACATTTTCCTCTTTAGGCTTTATTCTTATCCCTTTAATTCAATTACAATGCTCAATGTATGCCTAAGAGTACTTAGAAGTGAAAGAGAACGGAAAATGAAACATATAACACTTTTACAAAATTTCTGAAACAAGGGTCCCCGCTCGAGCGTGGACTTCCCCGCTCGAGCGGACCCATTAGGTCTGCAAAAGTACTGGTTATCTCATTTTTACACTCGAGCGTGAATTTGGATGCTCGACCTGAAAGTCTCACTACATGGCTCCCCGCTTGAGCGTGAATCTCCCCGCTCGAGCGGACATCCATGTCTGCAAAAAGTTCTGGGAGCTCGTATTTCTCGCTCGAGTGGCGCTTTCCCCGCTCAAGCGGACATGCCAAATTCTGGCAAATCCAGAATTGTTCTTGAGGCTCAAACTTGATATTCAAAGGCTCCAAAGCTCGAATTTAGGTACCAAAACATGAGAAATGCATACATAGCATGAGAGCATGGGAGATTTGGAACCAATTATTCAAAACCATGATCAAATTCTCCAATTAACCAACATCTCTCCTTATAATTTCAAAACATGTGTATTCAACTTCATATTAACTCCATGTCTTCATTAATCAAACATGCATGCAATCTTTTAACTCCAATTCCATTTCAAATGGCTCAAGTGATGCTTACACACATAAAATTCATCTAAATCATACTTGCACGTATGATCCAACAACTCAATTTTTCATAATTAACAAGCTACATGATAGATTATACAATTCTTGCCAATTCATGATAATTCTATGCATGCATAAACATATAAACTTCAATTCATGTTCTTGATCATCATTCAACTTTGAATTCACAAAGTTACAAACTAAAATCCATGAATTTACTCACCTAGAGGCCCAAATCTTCCAAATTATGGTTAGTTCTTGAGTGTAGCTTCAAGATCAACAAGTTCCTTAATCAAATCTCTATCTTGAGCTCCCTCTCTCTCTCTAAATTTGGCCCCTCTCTCTCTCTAGAGTATAATTTCTAATTTTGAGCTCCAACAAATGAATATAAGTGCACATTGGTTCCCTTTTTAAAAGCTCCCTTGATCACATTTATCAATATTAAATAATTGGGCACTATATCATTAGTTTAATCTAATTAATTTGATCCGAATCAATTTTCAATCAAATTTCACCGTAGGCTCTAAAAATTATGCTAATCACAATGGCATAGTCAATTTCAGTTTCTGTGACCGATAGGGCTTTCAATTTAAATTCCAAAGCAGAAAGTCAAATAGATTTTCCTACGGTAAACAGATAGAAATTCAAAACCACATATATTCATATAAATGGCACTCAAAATCATATCAAACACATAATCATATTCGTAATAAAGATCAATCAGCATAATACTGAACAGGGTTATCACAATGCATTAACCCCTTCTCCTCCACGTCAACCCATTGATTATTTGTTACCTCATCGTAAACATCAAAGTCATCATGACGGGCATCCTTGTCAGCATCATCTTTTTCTTTGCCCAGCTGTCTGAACACATAACTTTGATCAACTCTTCAATGGCTACCATCATTCACCCATGACTTACTACCAGTTACAACCTCTTCAGAATGATACCCATGGCTCTAACGAATACCCTTCACAACTCTTATTGGATACGAGATGCCCCTGCTTTCCATGTAAACCATATTATCTATACGTTCCATCTGTGATGTGATAATTTCCACCTTACCATATTTCAATGATGCCATACTCAATGTTTCATCACGAATACTCACCACTTCACCCCACAACTTGCCAATCCTTTAAAGTTTTTAGAGTTCCACAAATTTGGTGGAACTCCATAACAATACAACCATGTCACTCTTTTATTATCGATTTTCATCGCTTTCTCCCACTCCACCGCCGTTTCACACCAGTCCTTAACCCATTTGCTAAAGATAATGCTTATGCTCCTCATTGCTTGAACTGATGGAAAAGAACGCTAATCTACCCAACCTTCCTTCACTTCAATATTTTCGAAGCCTCTGCTCTGTAGATCCTCCTTAAAATCTCTAAATAAAACTTGGGTTTTCAACTTAACCACTAAGCTGCTGAATAACCACCCAATCTCATATTCTGCATGCAGTTTCAGTTCCCTGCCCTTCTTCAGTGCTTAATCTTTCACCACCTCAGCATACGTACTCTTCCTCCTTGGCTTCTTAACTGCTTCTCTGATAACCTTTGATGGATTATATGTTTCCTTTGACATTTGCTCCTTACCAAAATTTGTTTTCTTCACTTTTCAGATTTTATTATCACACTGTAGCTTGCTTTTCGTGCTCCTTTCAGATACGACTAACCCTATAGTTTAGACTCCCGTGGTTCTGAATCTGATTTGACAAGTACATTGTGAAATATTGAAAACACAAAAAGAGTCCAAATCCGACAATTCTTTTGAAAAATCAATTTTGAATCAAATGCCAAAAATGGGCTGCTTTGCCAGATTACAGAGTCGCCACCTAAATATTTTTAGGAAATCTAGGAAACCCGAGACTCGTGCCAAAGGCCATTAGTCCGTCATCACCAAAGTGTCTCAGCTCGGGAACTTAAGGTAAGAGAGGGGAAGGTCATGAATTGAGCACCCCACTCGCTTGATCAAATATCGGCCTCTACTAATCATGATGTGATTTTTAGGTACATTAGATGCTCTTGTTCCAATTATTAGACTAACATTACTATGTGTTGCACACAAGTATATACTAATTTGCAAAAAATTGAAACACTTTGACTTCATGTTTGTTTGAAAATTGTTTTGAATAGGCGTCACTTAAAAAGGTGAGTTTGTACTAAACCTACCATAAAATCATATAAATCCTAATTAGCATATAACACAAATCAATTTCTGATTCGGTCGCCGATAAGACCTTCAATTTGTAGTTCGAAATTAAAACATGAACAGATTCATTCAGAAATCAAATAGATAGAAATGCATTTAAAACAATACACTCCTACAATCAATTCAGGATTTCATTCTAATTAGTTACTTATCATGCTTAATTAGAGATTAGTACTAATCAGAGGTGAGTGTTGTCACAGCACACATTTATGTCACTTTTATAGGCTCGGCTATGAGCATTGTATATGATTCAATTCCAAGACATGTGATAAGTCACGTATTCAAACAATGAAAGTGAAATTGACATCAGTTAGTATGACGAGCCGAACCCAAATGCATGTGAGACGAGTGTATGCGAACATGAGAAATGCTAAAACACATGATGCTCTACACTACCATTATAAGCGGAGAAATAAAAAGGAGAAAGAAATGGGATTGGAAGACATACGCACTTATTACATATTTTGCTCTCGTACAAGAGGGTCTCAATGAGCGTCCAATTGTCCGGATTAAAACTACTTATTACAAGTCCGACCGAATGAATAATAAATAAATAACTAGCTTTAATTTATTACAACAAGGATATTGTAACAATAATAATCAGAACACTAATTACAACAATATGATATCAACAATAATAATAATTACAGCAATAATATGAACAATAATATTACAACATTAATGTATATAAAAAATGCACAAGGATTGAATGCACGCCAATGAAGGTCATTGGCAGAAACTTTTATGTCTGCCTTCTGTGCAATTGTTTTGTTTCACTCTCAGGCACTGCCCTCTGCTTCTGCCAAAAATGCACTGCTTACCAATCACTGGAGACCGGCCAGCCTCAAATAAAGCCCGCCATGCCCTATTTTTGTGTAAAACCCTGTTTTTGTGCTCTAAAGTGAAAACAATGCAAACAGAGTTATTCTGAACTCTGTTTGTCCTTTCTACTCTTCTCTGTCATGGAAAGGTTCGAGAGAAGAACGAAGTCATTGCCAAAACCTTCAATTAGCAAATTGATTGCTTGATGAGTTAGGACATGATTTTGGACAAAAATCAATTAGTGCAATGAATCGATAACCACCCAATCCTCCTATCATGGAGTAAGCTCAAAGAGGGAGGTAAAAATGCTTCAAGGCTCATCGAAACATCATGAAACGCGCTGCCTTAACCGAGCAGCTTCCTTCAAGGCTGGGCCACACAACTTGGCCCAACACCTGTTCGGCCCAAATCTGTCTGGCACAACTCTGTCCGGCCCAAATCTGTCCGGCCCAATTCCACGGCCCAATCCAGATCATAAATCTCCCTCTCAATTGCCAAAACCTTCAATTAGCAAATTGATTGCTTGATGAGTTAGGACATGATTTTGGACAAAAATCAATTAGTGCAATGAATCGATAACTACCCAATCCTCCTATCATGGAGTAAGCTCAAAGAGGGAGGTGAAAATGCTTCAAGGCTCATCGAAACATCATGAATTGATGTAAAACGACCTTTGACACAATAGATTCGGTATAACGTCCGGTCAAACCCAAGCAATATAACTCATGTTCTTTATGTTGGTTGGTTCATTTTAAGCCAAATTCATTAGTCTTTAAAATTTAAAAAAAAACTGATAATGTTCTCGATTTTATTGGATAGTTGAATCAAATCAATAAGTAAAAAGATAAAAATATTTAATTTCATGCTCTTTTTTTTTTCATCAGTTAGTAAAATAATTATCTGGAACATTACTATGCAAAATTGATAATGTTTTTAGTTTTAAATATTGAGAAAAACTGATAATATTCTCAGTTTTACTAAATAGGACTTATTAGTTTAAAAACTTTTAGATAGAACTTAAGCTACCATATTATTTATAAATATGAATTTTAAATAATTAACTCTAATTATAATTTAAATATAATATTTTAATTTAATTTATTTTTATTGATTATTTTAACTCAAATTACACTTTGCATACATCCCTAATTACTCAACAAATTAGATAGAGTAATGTTAAAGATCCTAAAAATTTTACTAAAATTTTTACCAAATATTTTATGTGGGAATGACACCCATACCATATAAGTGTCATATGAGTCACACACACGATCAGACATTTAGGGTTGGTTTGGGACGTTTTTAAAAAAGTGTATTTTTTGATTTATTGACTTATATGAGTTGGATTTGGATTGAGTTTGATGTGATGTGTTAGAGAGGTGATGTGATTTAAATAAGATGATGTGACTTAGGGGTTGTTTGGGGTGTCCTAAATAAGTGCACTTTTTGTCTTTTTGGACTAAAAAGTTGAGGGAAAAAATATGGATGTTTGGGTTTACTTTTTGACTTTTTATGGAAAAATGTATAATAAAAAATTGTAAAAATTGGTTTGTAGAGGAAAATTAGGATTGGGAGTTGTGCAGCCGTAATTGTTGACTTTTGGTAAATAGTGTTAACTTTTTAACTTTTTGAATAACTTTTTGACTTTTTGACTTTTTTTAAGTATCCCAAACTTGGCCTTAAATAGGATAGTGACTTTTTATATTATTTAATTTATACTAAACCAATCCTTAATATAATTTTTAATAAAACTTTTTGAGATGTATCGTATTTTTGAATTAGGTAAAGGCCTCTATGATCTCGACACGTATCCCCACAAGGGACACATGCCCACAATCTATTAGTCACCCTCCCCGCTAAACTAGCCTTTAATAACTTCCATAAATAAATAAAATCACGCCAAACAAAATTTGGGATTCCATTCATGAATCAAATTTGAAGCCTTGTTTATACCTGCAACCATTCGTTTCCCTTTTTCTCTCTCTCTCTCTCTCTCTATCTATCTATTCACATATGAGCAGGATCTTGACTTATTGGCTTATATGGGTTGGATTTAGATTGAATTTGATGTGATGTGTTAGAGAAATGATATGATTTAAATAAGATGATATGACTTAAATAGGATAATGACTTTTTATATTATTTAATTTATGCCAAACCAATCCTTAATATAATTTTTAATAAAACTTTTTGAGATGTATCGTATTTTTGAATTAGGCAAAGGCCTCTATGATCTCTACACGTATCCCCACAAGGGACACATGCCCACAATCTATTAGTCACCCTCCCCGCTAAACTAGCCTTTAATAACTTCCATAAATAAATAAAATCACGCCAAACAAAATTTGGGATTCCATTCATGAATCAAATTTGAAGCCTTGTTTATACCTGCAACCATTCGTTTCCCTTTCTCTCTCTCTATATCTATCTATCTATTCACATATGAGCAAACCAGAATCTGAATCGATGGCTTCTCGATCTTCTTCTTCTATCTATCTATCTATTCACATATGAGCAAACCAGAATCTGAATCGATGGCTTCTCGATCTTCTTCTTCACCCCAAAAGGTTTGAAATCACACTAAATATTATGTATATGTATCGTACAATATGAAATCATTGATTGAAAAATTGCAATCTTAGGATTTGGTTCCTTCGAATCGCATAAACACCTGTTAGATATTGCTTCGAATTGGCGTTGAGTATGGTTTTCTTCTTCTTCGGTTAGGGTTTTCTCTCTCCTAGGGTTTTTTTCTTCATTTTATGTAAAATCTGAATCTTAGGGACTGCTGGTTCTGATATATTAATATTAGTTTCCTCAAATATTCTGCGTTTCTGTATTTGGTGTTATTGAAGGAGACAGATATAGAAAGATTGTTTCTGTATCTAGTTCAGCAGTGAATGATGAGAGAGAAGAGGTTAGGAGGAGACGTTAGACTTCGGTCTCCGCCTCGTGTAACTTTGCAAGGTGGACGGGACTATTCGCTGCCGCGTGGGCGATCACGAGACCATAGAACTGGGTCTCCAATTCGATCCAGTGTGCAAGGTCGGGACTATTCGTGGCGAGAGAGGCATTCACACTTTGTTCCAGGTTTGAATGAAAGGGAGAAGTCGAGGCGGGTTTTGGGTAGTGAGCATCCCAGTGGTTCATCACAGAGAAGAGATTATAGTAAGCATTTGGATGGAGATGGAGACGGGGAATTGCAAAAACTGTCCCAGTTTAACGAAGCTTTGTCACAAAGGGACTCACCGTCCTTGAAGTTCCAGTGGAAATATCTTTTAGACGAACACAAAAGAGTGAATGATAATGTAAATCACAGCTCGAAGAATTTTCCTGATTGTGGTGTTGGTATTATTAGTAGTACCAGAGTGAATACTGAAAGGAATTATCAGGGCATTGGATTTGCAGATACGGCCCGCTCTGGGATGATGGTGGCGAAACCCATACATATGGAAATCGGAAGGGACAGAACTTTCCCTGGATACCTTCCTCCAAGTGGCACTTGGAGAAGTTCTGTAGACACTGATAGTGGTGGCCTTTTATTGCCATCACAAAAATTGAATAGCACTCTTGACAAGGACGAAGACATGCGATTCCAAGCCCACCTGCCTGCTGATAAACTACCAGCAAGAGAATTATTGAAGGAGGAAGATATTTCTAAATTCTACTCAAGGGAAGAGAAGACCCACTGCCACTCAAGGGATACTTCTCATTATGCAATACCATCATCTCAGTCCAAGACGTCGACCACTGTCCCTTTTGGAAGTTCAATGAATGATTACCATTATTCCGGTGGCAATGGTTACCCCATTCGTTTGGATGGATTCAGTAGGAGTTCAGGATTGCTTAATGATCCTATTTCCCATGAGGCGTATACTCATGATTCACATTCCAATTCCTCCAGAGACCCTACCTTGCACCTAGAAGATATGACAAACTACATGAAGGTTCAGCTTAGTCCGAAGGAGGGCACACAAAGGGGTTATGCTTATTCTGAAGTGCAAAGAAGTGAGAAGAGCGATATGGGTTCTCTGACTGATAAACTTTATGGGAAGATGGTGAGTATTGAAGATGACTATGGCCATCGAGAGTCATTAGGACCTAGAATTGTGGAACCTATCATAGACAGGATAGTTGTTACAGAAAGTTCTGGTAGAGAGCGACTGATTGAAGGCAGACTACGGGACTATCATCGCTCTTCACAAGAACAGCCAATTTCCAATTATCCTGATGCAGCTAGATCATCATATGCAAGTAAGAAAGAGGGAGAAGATTTGGGTCCTAGGAGTGTGCACCTTGAGTATGAAAGAGAACTATATAGAGGCCATGAAAACATTTACTCTAGCGAAGACCATGGTTATGGAATAGATGATCATCTTCATTCTGATGAGGAAAGATTGAATATGTCGTTGATGGAAGATTATGATCTTTGGTTAGACGGGGTTGATGATAACCATCAAGACAGATTCATAGTAGAGGAACTAGGCTCTCTTGAGCACCCTAAAAGGATGCTTAAAAGGAAATGGGATGTTGACAAGAAACTAATTAGGCAGAACCCAGGAAGTAAGTTCTCAAGTAACAGGAAGATCACCGGAAAAATTCATGATACTAAGTCAAATAAGCCACTGTTGAGTTCCTCACGATACAGAAATGTTGGAAAAACTTTCAATGGGATGGTTGGTCATAGAAATTGTAACTCTAATGCATCTGGTAGTCTGTCAGCATGTAATCCAAGGCGTTTAAAATATAGTTTTAGAGATATAAAGAAGAGACTGGGGCCTGTTCCTCAACATGTTCATATTCCACAGCCTTCAGCAAAAAAAATCAGGCTGCAGAAGTCCTTGAGAAACAATCAAGATGGTTATCATGGAAGTATTCATGCTGAAGAGGGAGGGCCTTCAGAAGTTAAGCTCACCCCTGCAAAGTCTGAGCCACCTGAAAACTCTAAGGAGTTTAAGCAGCTGGTGCACAGTGCATTTTTCAAATTTGTCAAACAACTGAATGAGAATCCAGCGCAACGCAGAAGATTGAAAGAGCAAGGAAAAATTGGTAGTTTAAAGTGCAGTGTTTGTGGCAGGTCTGTCTTCTACATTACGGTGTTTTTTTCTCCACCCCATTGTTTGATTGAAATTATTCCTACTCATTCTGCTGCAATCAAGTAAGTACGATTTAACCTGATTATGGTTTCTTCAGCTTATGGGAACTCATGGTGAAGGTTTGCATCAACTTAAGGGTTTTGCTTCTGTTTTTCATGAAACTTCACTGTTTCATGAATATTTTAAATGTGGGAAGTATTTGAATTGCATGATTGGTAGGATCTCTTCTACTTGATGGGAGGTCAACACTGAATTTAAGATCATGAACACTTAATTTAAGGGAAATGCTACTGCAATACAAGATGTTGGAAGGTTCTTGGTTTTCAGTATTTGCTCGATGTATCATCTATGTTGCTTTTGTGCATCCAATACTCTTCCTGTGGTTGGCATCTGCTCATAAGAACTGGGTCAGGGATGACTCCTGTGTGTGTGTGTGTGTTGTTATTGAATTTTATAATGCTTGAATAACATAGATTAGTGAAAGCGACTCCATATGACTTTCAGATTGAGTGAATGGAAATGATGGGGTTGCAAGAAAGTGAAAAATAAATGGAAGCTAATTTCTCTTTCGGCTCTGATTTGAGCATGAAGAGGAGGTGTGACATTAAAAAAAAAAAGTTTGTATAGAAATTGTGGCCATTGTGTTGTCATAGTACTATTAGCAGTGGTGGCAGGGTTGGCATGATGATGGTTTTGGTGGTAAGGTAGCACTTCTTGGGTAGCACTGAGTGGTATTGCTGGAGAGAAGGAGGCATAAGCAAACAAGAAGCCATCTTGTCATTAGAAGTTAAATTGGGAAATGTACAGTTATAGGCTTTTGTTTCTTTTCTTTTCCCATTAGGTACTTATGCCTAGAAGTTAAGAAGGAATTTTTTTGCTCCAGCAGTTTTTCCTTTTCCAAATTATCAAGTAGTGGTTGAGATCTTCATTGCTCACCTGTGTCAGTATTTGGAGAGTATCATAGAGGGGAAACTTATGTAGGCGAAGTACGGATTCTAGTCAATATTACTTTCATTGATAACATTGGTAGAGCTATGAGTTGGGAAAATGGAGACCTCATGAACTATTGTTGCCAATATGTTTTTGGTTGGAGAAATAACTGTTGTTAGGTATTCTTTGATGTCCACAGTTTCAATCAGGTGGTTCTTTTCTACCGCTGGCTACCAGTTATTTTGTTTGTTTCTTTGATTGTTGAGGACTCTTTCAGCAGCATTCCATATGAAAAGAGGGTTTGATTGATGATTGTAATTTGGTTAGCCATGCTGCTTCAGTTTTTTTGTTTTGTTTTGTTTTGTTTTGTTTTTATTTTTATTGGGACAGTTGTTTGTTGTTAGATTAGCTCCTAAGGGAAGTTGAACCCCCAGCCTCTCCCTTGCAAGCACCTAAGTGTTGCCTCCATGCCACAAGGACATGGGAGCCATGCTGCTTTAGTTACCTCAGATGTCTTACCCTTACGATTTATTTTTCTCTTTAATTGCATTTGGAAAGCCTTCTTTGATCTTGTTAAAACTGTCTTTAGTCCCTCAGACAACAATAGGTTATTAATGGAGAATGCTAGTGATATGAGTCAAAGTTGTATACATCAGGTGCGACTTGATTGTCAATCTAGAGATATTTTTCCAACTACCCTATTAGAAAACACATGTTTCTTTCTAATGAATTGTGGATATTTGAAACAAGTTAAAGGATATTTTTTTGTCCTTCCATTTTCCACCTATTCCTTTTAAAGAATGGTGCTTGTGTAGTTTGCCCTGCACACTTTTTTGTTTGGTTTTCAGTACTTAATTATTGATTATTGCAATGTGTGCCTGTTGTTTCAGCGATTCCAAAGTGTTTCTAGATACAAAAAGCCTGGTGATGCATGCCTGCACGGCTCCAAAGGTTGGTTTCAGAGCGCGTCATTTGGGTTTCCACAAAGCAGTTTGTTCCTTGATGGGATGGAAGAGTGCAGAGATCCTTAACAGTCAGTGGGTTCACCAGGTATTGCCCAATGCTGAAACGGTGGCTGTGAAGGAAGACTTCATTATCTGGCCTCCAGTTGTGGTCATTCATAATAGTTCGGTAGGAAACATTAATCCAGATGGACGTGTGATTGTATCCATCGAAGAGCTTGAGGCTATACTAAAAGGTAAGACGCTCATCTCGATGATCAGTCCTATTGCAGTTGCTGATTTTCAAATTTGTATTGTTAGGTTTCAATACTACATAGTCTTTCTGCTGATATGCATTTTTTGATCCAGTGTTACTAGAAAACATGCTTTTTTTGAACCAGTGTTACTGGAAAAAGTCTAATACCTTATCAATTTAAATTTTGATATGGACGGTCTAAAACATAGTGCGCTTTTGTTCCAAATGGGTGAATTTAGCAATCTAAAGTGATTTAAAAAGCACGAGCACTTATAAGAAAGTAGCGTGTCTGTGTTGGATACCGACACTCATTGGACACTTGTGTCCAACACTCATCAAAATGTGTCCTATTTTTTAAAATGGTTTTTTAGATTTGGACACTTTTCGGACACTCATGTCTATTGCTTAAATACGCGTGTCCAGATTAGACACACATGAAACTAATTATAAGTTTGAACAAAATAACTTGGGGTACAATAATAGAAGAAAAATCATGTAAATTTATAAACTAAGTGTTATATTACATTTTTTATTATTTTTTAATGATATATTCATATATATGACATATAATAAATATATAACATTATATATTTCAAGCGTGTCCCTCACGTGTTGTCCTGTAGTTTTCGCAAATTGGTGTGTCAACTTTTTTGTGTCACGTGTCCGTGCTTTGATTTTAGATTTTTTTTTCCCAATATATTTCTTGTCCTTGGGAAGAAAGAAATCAATACAGGAATTAAACCCCAAGGAGAGTGGAGTTTGGCATAACAGAATGTACGAAAATGGATCATAATAGTCATATAAACTACCTATTATTGGATGTCTAATTGCAAAAAAGGTTTTTTTTCTTGTTTAAAAAAAGAAAAGGGTCAAGCTCTGGGGGGACCTTTAATTCTAGTAGTATAATCTAAACAAGTCTTCCCCTAACGGATCACATTTTAGAACATGTGGCGTACCATGTTCCCGTTCCCATTCTTGTTCCTTTCTCGTTTCCTCTCCATGTACCAGAATGATTCATTTTCCAAGTAACATAGGTTTGATCCTTATATATATATCCTGATCTACACTAGAAATCACTGTTAAATCTTGGTCAGTTTGCAATTTTTCCTAGTGATTCTGCAGTTTAAAAGTTGTCAATTATGCCCCCATATCGTTTTATTACGAAGAACTCTACTGTGACACATGTAAGCAAGGTTTCTATGCTGTGCCAGTACACTATCCATTTGGTAAATTTCTCATGCTGTCACAGATCCAAAAATGACTTGTTGCATTCCAACCTTATTGCGTACCATACTTTTTCGCACATATGTTAAATTGTAGAAATAAGGCATTGTGGCTTATGGGGTATCACTGTTTTGTTTTATTTTGTTTGATCGGTTGTTTGTTATTCTTTACTAGTTTCTTATTTTTGTTTATACTTTGCTATCTATTGTAGACATGGGTTTTGGGGGAAAGACCAAGGTGTGCCGTGGGAAACCTGCAAATCAGAGCATTATGGTGGTGAAGTTCAGTGGCACATTTTCTGGGTTGCAAGAAGCAGAGAGGCTTCACAAGTTTTTTTCTGGCAATGAACGTGGAAGAACTGAACTGAAGCAGGTCACTCCTAAAAACAACAGTAATGCTGATGATAAAACGCAGAAAGCGAACAAGGTGGAACGTGTTTTATATGGTTACCTAGGAATTGCGGAGGATTTAGATAAACTTGATTTTGAGACTAAGAAATGGTGTTCTGTGAGGAGCAAGAAGGAGATCTAGTGCATAGCTGATGCACCTCTAAAAACTGAATGAAAGAGAGTAATTGCGTTGATAGCCTTGAATATAAGTAGGGTATAGATGGTTTTTGGCAATGTGCTAGTGAGTCGAAAATTTGGATCAGGTTAAATTTTGTTTTCCACTAGCAATAATCTTATGAAACAGCTCTTTTTGACTTTGAAGCTGTACAATCATGTTATGGTCTTTTAATCAATGGTTGGAATTTCTAATTTCATAGTGATATTTAATAGCCACTGAATGGGGAATTGGTATGTTTGTGCCATTTGTATTCCTTAGCTACTGTAGATAGAATCTTGACATATGTGATTGCCTGTGATTTGAAGGTAATTGATTATTGCTTAAGCTTTAGGAGGCTATTGAATTTACCCATTTGGGGGAAGGATTAGTTCATAGTTATTCTTCTAGTTAAACCTAGGCAACTTGTTCAATTGTCATGCAAGTGTTCTTTAAAGACAAAAAATTTACCCATTTTGGGGGAAGGATTAGTTCATAGTTATTCTTCTAGTTAAACCTAGGCAACTTGTTCAATTGTCATGCAAGTGTTCTTTAAAGACAAAAAATACAACCACGTGGCTCGAGTCTCATTGGCTATCTTTAGGGATTGCAAGACTTGTGTCCATTAAGCTTGGGCTATCGGTCAATTCCTTGTCATTATGCTTTTGGTGAGGCTGGGGCCAGGCTATGGCTGAGCTCATCTTGAGGGAGCGATTCTAGAATCATCCGGCAGACCCCACGTTTGTGGGCTCGTCTGTGCCCCTCGTATCTACTTCTCTATCTAGCAGGTAGGGACTTTCATGTTCACTTTTAGAAGTGAATATTGGATATAATGTGCCGGTATCGTCATCCAATAAGTAATCTCACTTTGCAGTAGGGATCAAAACATTGTTGGTTAATGGAAGACGAGTTTGGTTCATCTAAACTCATTTGTAGTTTTTTATTGGCTAGTGATACTATGTAGGATGACTAGTGTATGCCCGTGCTTAAAGGCACGGTGTAAATAATATTAAGATTAAAATGCAGTTATAAAAACAACAAATCCAATTGTATAATTGCATTGTGTCATGATCTAGAACCAAGTTTGACTCAAAGGCAACACCGCACCTCATTACCAAACTTTGGATACTAATCTTAAAATGCAAGCTCCCATAGAGAATGTTAAGCTCTTTGTGATATTCACGTCTTTCATAATGAGTGAGAATATTTTACAGAGCAACAACATGAAAGTAGTTAAAAAATCCAAGTACTCCATTTCAGCCTTTACCAAAGAAAATGCACTTTAAACTCTGGATACTAATCCTACGCTTGCTTGCCCTTGTTTACTTGCAGGGTTATAATAGCACAACAAAATAAAAACAAACAAAAGATGACCCTGCTCTTGAAATCATCCAAAGTAGCAAACTTGAGAAATCTAGCCATATTTATAACATCTATAAATACCCACAAATCTCAAATCCATGGGTGTATATGATTATAAGCATTCTAAAGATATTGACTAATTCATGAAAACATGGTAGTTAAAAACAAACATAAAAAGCAATTTTGGCACAGAATCGTAACCACAAAACCCTCAATTATACACGCACAAAAAAATCACAATTTTCAGATTGATCATTCAGAACCACAACAAATTACAAGTTGGAATAGAAAATTACGAAAAAATAAATATGATTGAAGAACATGAGATAGAGATGGAAACTTACCTGCTTGCAACAATCAACGGAGATACAGAAAGATATTATTAGGG
>NW_021024845.1:731590-752442 GCF_004153795.1 Camellia sinensis
CAATCTCACAATTTCAGAAGCTATGAAATTATCCTCTGTAATTTAATATAGTCAAACTCAACCACCCCAATCTCACAATTTCAGAAGCTATGAAATTATCCTCTGTAATTTAATATAGTCAAACTCAACCACCCCAATCTCACAATTTCAGAAGCTATGAAATTATCCTCTGTAATTTAATATAGTCAAACTCAACCACCCCAATCTCACAATTTCAGAAGCTATGAAATTATCCTCTGTAATTTAATATAGTCAAACTCAACCACCCCAATCTCACAATTTCAGAAGCTATGAAATTATCCTCTGTAATTTAATATAGTCAAACTCAACCACCCCAATCTCACAATTTCAGAAGCTATGAAATTATCCTCTGTAATTTAATATAGTCAAACTCAACCACCCCAATCTCACAATTTCAGAAGCTATGAAATTATCCTCTGTAATTTAATATAGTCAAACTCAACCACCCCAATCTCACAATTTCAGAAGCCATGAAATTATCCTCTATTTTTTTCAATAATCAAACACCCAGAAAATCCAAAAACCAACAAAGTAAGGACCAAAAAAAGTCAAAAAAATCGGCATATTTGACTATCAAAGGGGGTGTTTGGGAAGAAAAAAAATAGCCTAGTTTAGGCTAAAAATCACAAAAAGACAAAATAGGCTAAAATAGCTAATAAGACAAAATATCACATCAAACCCATAATTATTTCACTTTTTCTCTTACAAACATCACATCCAACCACAAAAAAATCCAATCATCTTCCCAAACACAAAAAATTTAGCCTACTAAAATAGCCAAAAACTAAAATAGCCAGGCATATTTGACTATCAAAGCCTATTGAAAGTTTCTTCAATGGCTCCTACATTATTGTTAGAAATTAAATATATTGATAGCTTAAGCTCTACTGAATTGTATTGAGCTCATTCAAGAAATTAATAAAAAATCACATAGATAAACAATTTATCAAAAATCACATAGATAAAATCACATAGAAACTAATACCCTACGAATCATTTTCCGCCACCAAAATGAGTTAAACAATTTAAACAATTTATCAAAATGAGTTGTGTTCCAACGGAAACTATCAATAAAACACATCAATCAGTTAGTACTTTGCTTCCAAGAATCTATTTATTAAAATTAACAAATAACAAAAGCTTTGCACATCTACATAGTTTTAAAATAATAATTTCACTCCAAATATTAAATAAATAAAAAATAAATCAATCTATTAGAAACACAATTTGACTCCAAACAACAGCAAAAGAAAATATTAATGAATGTTACCATTTTTCTTAGCAAAATGTGCAAATGAGTAGACATATATGTATTAACATATATGTATTAGCAAAGGGTGAAAATATAAACTTCTGCAAAAGAAAACAAAGTGAACCACTAAAGTCAACCGCTAAAGTCAAAAAGCCAACAAATAATTTCATAAAAAATAATTCATCCACCAGGTGGTCAACCACTAAAATGTCTCCAATATATACCTAAGCTAACTTTTTTTTCACAAAAGATAGATATGATAAAGGAATATTTCACTGTACATAAGAAAATAACCTTAAAAGATATAAGAATTGACTTTCTAAGATTGTTTCATTTTGGTGAGAAAATACAAAAAAGAAGCAGAAAAGATAAAAAATAAATTGGTTTACTTAATGTTTCATTTTTGTGAGAAAATACAAAAAAGAAGCGGAAAAGATAAAAAATAAATTGGTTTATTTAATTTTTTTTTTCCTTCCATAACCTTAATTTATTTTGTGCTTCCTCAATTTAAGAAAAGTTATGATACACTGCTTTAGGCATTGAAACCATATAAATCCCCAAACATAGGAAAACGTCTTAACCACGAACAACAATAAATAAAGCCAAACCCAAAAGATATGTTATATTTACCATAAGTCTTAATGGCGCTTCCAAACACAATCAGACTCAAATCAAAATTGGGTGAATTCCTATAACGAAGCTAATTAATTTTAGAACTTGAGATCCAACTGATGCTATCTAAGACCTGGAACACATCTTACAGAAAAGGTAAAAACTGGAACACATCTAAGACATGAAACCAATACAGTGTATACAAACCAAACTGTTTTAAAAATAAAAAATAAAAATGTAGTGATACTGTACGATTTCCTGAGCTGATAAATAAAATAAAATAAAAGATTCCCTAAGTTTATTACCAAATAGGATAGAATATTATCCAAATCCTTAGAAACACAAACACATATGGAGGCCATTATCGGCCAAAAACAACCCTTTATTGGCAAAAAACTGTCCGATTTATTGATTAATCCCCAAAAACTGTTTGACAAAAAAATTTCGGATTTATTAAAGCTTGAACAGTATATAGTACCACAAATTCAAATCAAAGTATGAATTTAAGAAATCAAACAGTACGATACCACAGTATGAATTTAAAAAATTAACTCATGAATTCTATAAGGGCCTTTTCGTTGAAATAGAAAAATACGAAATGTGGTTTAGATTTCCATACTAATAAAATTAATGTTATAATAAAATTCAAACTAATAATAGATTAATTTAAGTCCTAATAGATTAATTTTGCAAACTAATAAAATTCAAATGTTATCGAATGTTACAAACTAATAAATTCGAATGTTATCAAAAAGCTATACAAACTAATAAACATGTGTTTTATGCAATAAATAAAACTCAAACTAAGGCCTTGTTTGATTAACAGGTTAATAAAATAGTACCATTAATACTACCAATCAAACATGCCCGAAGTGTCATTCAAGGAGAAAAGAAAAGAAAAGAAAAATGAAAAAAAACAAAGATTAATTTAACTCCTATCTATATTAGTTAAATTTGAAACATTAGATAAGAAGTCAAAAACTAATACAAAAAATAAACACATTCAACACAAAAAACATGCCCTAAGAGGCGGAGGAAGGTATGTTTATTTTCTTCTTCCAATTTTTCATTTTGTTTATTAAAAAAAAAAAAACGCCCTAAAAATACGAAATGCGGTTTAGATTTCCATACTTACCACATCTGTAAAACTCTTATCTATATTGGTTAAATTTGAAACATTAGATAAAAAGTCAAAAACTAATACAAAAAATAAACATGCCCTAAGAGGCAGAGGAAGGTATATTTATTTTCTTCTTTCAATTTTTCATTTTGTTTATTAAAACAAACAAAAAGCGCCCTCTGTTTAGTTTCCTAGAAAGCAGAAACCCACTTTAATTTGTTAAGTAATTGGCACAGGTTTTGTTAGACATGGCTTTCTTAGACATGGCTTCTCAATAAATATATACATATTGGAATCATACATAGAGAGGGGGTTTGGGGTTTGGAATCATATATACATACATATTTGAATCATATGTATAGATATATATACATCCATAATCATATATAAAAATAAAAATAAAAGATTAATTTACCTTGTTTGGATATGAAAGGTCTTATGGAAGTCCACAATGCTTCAAACTCAATGCTTCAAACCTGTTGTCAATATTGTTGAAACAAAAGATTATTGAAGATTATTAAAGATATCCAAAGATAGAAATATAAAAATCAAAGTTCAGATTTCTATTTGGCCAATTGTTAGCTACTAATTAATGGTTGGTTGGTTGTGTATGAATGCCATTTAATAAATCGTAGAGATTATTTGTAAATCAAAATTGAATGTTATCAAAATGCTATACAAACTAATAAACGGGTAGTACTTTTGATTAATAAAATAGTACCACTATTACTACTAATCAAACATGCCCTAAGTGTCATTCAAGGAGAAAAGAAAAAACAAAAAAAAAAAAAAGATTAATTTAACTCCTATCTATTTTGGTTAAATTTGTTTGCGAATAGGAAAATTAGCTAAAAAGCCAAAAACTAACACATAAAATCAACTCATTCTCTCTATTTAAAAAGCCATAAAAAATAAAATTAAATTATAGACTTGTATCACATACATACATAGATACATAAAATACAATTATAGACTTGTATCCAAAGATAGAAATATAAATACTAAAGAAAAATCAAAACTCAGTTTTGCATTTTCCTCATTATTTGTAAATCAAATTCAAATGTTATCAAAATGCTATACAAACTAATAAATTCAAATGTTATCAAAATGCTATACAAACTAATAAATTCAAATGTTTTATGCCCGTGCCTAAATGCACTATCTAATAAAATTCTTATATTACAATCTATGTGTTGCAAAAATGTTAACGACCATAAAAATGTTTTATGAAAAGTGTCTCAAAGTTGTGATCAAACAACCAAAAATGTTTAGGATCAATCAATCAACCAACAAAGGCTAGATGATTTTTCGTATAACTTTTAAGAAAAATTATGTATTATGTAGCATACCCAAACAAATATAGCCCTGAATAGTATATCAAAAAAAACCATAGGAAGACCACTATATCAAAAGTTACATTGATCACAAATTGTTCTAAGACCATCTCAGATGAAACAAAAAAATTTAGATGAGTAAACCAAACCAAGCCTTATGCAAATAAAAATGTATACAATAAAATAATCAATTTCAAATTAGTTTAATAAAAATAAAAATTAAAATTAAAAAGCCATTGCCTATTTTGAAGAGTGATTGTGGTCAGCCACCATGACAAAATAAGAAGCTACTTACACATAAATGCAAAAAATATATTCTTGAAGCCCCAAACACATTTCTCATGTGTGATGGCATTTTTTGGTGCCCAAAATATTAGAGTGATTTCAGAATAGCCAATTGATCCTCCATAAGAATATATCTTGTATATAAGAATAGCACTATCACATTCTCTCTAGTTCAGATTTCCATTTGGCCAATTGTTAGCTACTAATTAATGCTTGTTTGGTTGTGTATGAATGCCATTTAATAAATTGTAGAGGTTATTTGTAAATCAAAATTGAATGTTATCAAAATGCTATACAAACTAATAAACAGGTGTTTTATGCAATAAATAAAACTCAAACTAAGGCCTTATTTGATTAACAGGTTAATAAAAAAGATTTTAAAGTGATCTAATAGCCATCAAGTATTGCTAGTATCAATACTTGAAAGAAAATGTATAGTAAGAAGAGTAAATTAAATAAGAAAAATTATAAATAGGTGATAACTTCACAAAATATTTAAAAACTCATTGATTTGTAATTTTCTCAATGAAAAAAGAAGATGAGTAAAGAGAGCCCATATAACAGTTTGGTGCAAATCTCCATCATCCTATGAAAATAAAAGAGAACATAAAATCAAAAGATAGAAATATAAAATCAACTCATTCTCTCTATTTAAAAAGCCATAAAAAATAAAATACAATTATAGACTTGTATCCAAAGATAGAAATATAAATACTAAAGAAAAATCAAAACTCAGTTTTGCATTTTCCCCATTATTTGTAAATCAAATTCAAATGTTATCAAAATGCTATACAAACTAATAAATTCAAATGTTTTATGCCCGTGCCTGAATGCACTATCTAATAAAATTCTTATATTACAATCTGTGTATTGCAAAAATGTTAATGACCATAAAAATGTTTTATGAAAAGTGTCTCAAAGTTGTGATCAAACAACCAAAAATGTTTAGGATCAATCAATCAACCAACAAAGGCTAGATGATTTTTCGTATAACTTTTAAGAAAAATTATGTATTATGTAGCATACCCAAACAAATATAGCCCTGAATAGTATATCAAAAAAACCATAGGAAGACCACTATATCAAAAGTTACATTGATCACAAATTGTTCTAGGACCATCTCAGATGAAACAAACAAATTTAGATGAGTAAACCAAACCAAGCCTTATGCAAATAAAAATGTACACAATAAAATAATCAATTTCAAATTAGTTTAATAAAAATTAAAATTAAAATTAAAAAAGCCATTGCCTATTTTGAAGAGTGATTGTGGTCAGCCACCATGACAAAATAAGAAGCCACTTACACATAAATGCAAAAAATATATTCTTGAAACCCCAAACACATTTCTCATGTGTGATGGCATTTTTTGGTGCCCAAAATATTAGAGTGATTTCAGAATAGCAAATTGAACCTCCGTAAGAATATATCTTGTATATAAGAATAGCACTATCACATTCTCTCTTCTTCTTTTTTCATCTTGTCGCACTCAAATGCCTCTCCAACTCACAGAAAATAATGCAATGGAATGGAATACATCTATTGATCCTCATAGTCATTCTATTTTGAGATATTTAGACAGCAAATATTGCATAAACTTTGACAACATGTGTATGCGTATATAGCGATCCCGGTTGTCCCTTTACTGTTTTGTTGTATTCCGGACTTGGTTCCGTGAAGTTGGTAGTTGTATCTATCATGTTGTCATCCTTAAATTCCGTTTGTTTGAGTTATAGGATGTGTTGGGCTTGTTTCGAACAAGTGGATTAAACCTTGGTCTGAAATCTTGTTGCCGGGTTTTTGGTCGTTCTGCTTGAGCGGGTCCTTTTGCGCTCGAGCGGATATTGCACACTCCCAGTTTTTCGTGTCCCTGCAAAACTTCTGTAGGTGTGATTTTTACGCTCGAGCGGGTTTCTTTACGCTCGAGTGGTGGCGCAAATTCTTGAAATACTTATGTGCTTAATAATTAAATTAAATTAAATTATCCAATAATGTGCTTAATAATTAAATTATCCAATAATTAAACTTTACCAAATACTTTATTCACTCTTGTGGTATGTACATCTTTTCAATCCAGTGAGCCAAACAGTGTTTCATTCCTACCCTAAAACCCATCCCCTACTCTTGTGGTATGTTTTCAATTTTTTGAGTTTATAAAAACACATGCGTCATTTAATCATTGGTTTTTGTTATAATATTTATGATAATTTTTCTAGCAGTTAAACCTTTGCAATTTAATTTATAAACTAATGTTACAAATATAAATTTTATACCATAACCATAACCATAACCATTGAAATTAAAAATAGTAATAATATCATTACATGATTTGAAATCAAAAAATTTAAGTAAATAATACTAATATATTATTGGTCATGACTAAGAGGTTTTAAAAATTAACTTGATTATGTAAATTAGATTTTGAACTAATCACAAAATGACATATGTATTTTAAGTATTATAAAATTAAAAAATATGAAAAATTTACATTGATAACATTAAATTATAATTCATTCTTAAATTTTAAGAAATTTCAAAATTACCATCGAACCAGTCAAATTAAACCCATTGATAAAAATTTAAAATAATATCTTTATAATTAGTCTAGTTTCTCCTATCTAAATCAATACTTGGGCTAAATATATTCAGAAAATTGATTTATTTATGAAAATTGTATATATATGCATCTATTATATTTATTATTGCAAAATATTATTATGTATCAAACTTATAAAAAATAAAAAAATAAAAAATAAAAATAAATAAATAAACCATTCATGTTCTATAGTTTAAAAATAAAAAAATATAAAATATAAATAAAATAAAATAATAGGTGAATGATCAAACAAAGAAAGCAAACAGAAGCATCTGCCAAAACCAAACCCATAAGAGACCATCCATGTCTGCAACGAGCAAGATGCCTTGGGGATGCTTTGGCCGAGGTGTGTTCACACACAAATACATTTCAAACCCATTTCATAAACCAAACCCATTTCATACATAAATCATCAAACCCATTTCATAAATCAAGCCCATTAAATAATCAAACCCATTTCATAAATCAAAACTAAACTATGTTCAACATCAAACATTTTAAACCCATCACATACATCTATATACACATATACATATATATATACATCCAAAAATGCAAATTATATGGCCGGGGACGGAGGGTGTGTGTTCATTTCAAACCCACAAATACACACAAACACAGAGGGTGGGTTTACAGAGGGTGTGCTCACACACAAATACATTTCAAACCCATTTCATAAATCAAACCCATTTCAAATTAACCATATCAGATTTATCAAACATTTCAAACCCATTACATACATCTATATACACATATACATATATATACATCCAAAATGCATATTATACATATTGGCTTGAGAGAGAGAGAGAGAGAGAGAGAGAGAGAGGGGTAACCGGGGACGGTGAAGGTGATGCTCTGGCCGGGGATGACTCCCTTGTTGATGTTCCCCTGTTGACGGCAGAGAGGGAGGGAGGAAGAGAGAAGATGAAGACAGGGAAGCACGACAAGGGTTGGGTCTCGACAGGGAGGCACGGGAATGGGCTCCAATGGAGAGAGAGAGAGAGAGAGTGTTCAAAATTTGGAAACAGAAAGAGAGGAGAGGAGTATGTGTGAGAGAGAGAAAGTGTGTGTGTTGAGAGAGAGTGTGTGTTGAGAGAGATGAGAGTGAGATGTTTTTAACCCTCAGATGAAACCAATCTAATGGTCAAAATTTGGACAAAGGGACAAAAGTCCCATCCATGGACAAAATTCTGAGCTTCCTTATTATATAGATATCACCATTACACTATTTTTTCTATTTCTAGGGTTGTCACATACTGATTAATTACTCCTCCTACCCATTTTCACACAACAAAGAAAACGAAAAACAAAAAACAAAAAATACAAAATTCTTAACATTTTGTCTATGGTGAAGAATGTAGTGCCAAGTGTTTCTTCATTTTTTTTCATGACCTACTAGATACTTTCTGCAATTGCAGCTTATATTAATAACTATACAAGGGATATAAAGTCCAATAATTGTACTAGTATTTTAGTATTTATGTTTTCAGTCCATGTAGAGAGCTCTATAAACTGAAAATATGCATCCAACTTTGTTGTTTCTAAATGAAATGAAGTGAATGAAGCCACTCTGTTCTTCTAAAGAAGGCTATAGTTTCTTTTTTTTTTTTTTTCTTTTTTCCACTCTGATTAAAACTAAACTAATTAGCACTCATCCTTGGCAATGAATGAGTCTAAACATTCTAATACAGTCTTCAGAGTGGAAACGAAGTCTTTCATCTCCTTTTGAAGTTAAGGAACTTGATGCCATAACCAAAGACAAAGAAGAGGACCCAATCAACATGGGCAACAAATTACAGATACAAGGAAGCCAGCATTGAAATTGATTTGAATTTTACAGATACAAGGAAGCCATCAATTATTGTAACATCATGCTACCAAAACTAGTCATATAACACGCATCACAAGGCAATTTTCTGAATTCTTTGCTAAATCAAACTACTTCAGGGATGTGCATTCAGCACGGGATTCTCTACTCTCAAATTTCTTGGTCTTTTTGTTCCATACATTTCCAGTTGTGGACTTGTGTGAAAATATCAACACATAAGAAAACACAAGACATTATCCTATACTGCAACGGACTAATAGTTCTGGGATATATAGTCCTTGAACTATTTGGTTGAAAATGATGTGTATCACTTGTTTGTTTTCTCATGGAATTAAATGTCTAGAAATAATTATTTTAGTAAATCTCATGTTTGATTTGAAAAAATTAAGTATATTATTTAAATTGTTTAGGCAATACTGCATTTGAAGTATATTTTATTTTATTTTACAAAGACTACTTTAATTTTATTTAAATATGACATTAGAAGTATATTTTTATATATGATTTCACTAATACAAAAAAAAAAAAAAAAAAAAGAAGAAGAAGAAGAAGAAAAGTAAGAAAAGATTTTTATATATCATGAGATTAATTTACACCTGTTGAAAAAAATTAAACGTATTAAAAAAGTGAACGAAATAAATTTTATATATATTTGAGGGTTAATTTCATCATTTAACTAGTTAATTCCGTCATTTAACTAGTTAATTCGGAGGTTGGTTAAGTCTGCTCATTTCTATCCCACACCCCCCATGGGATTGAATTATCCCACATATGGGGTATTATTAGTCCGGCCTTCATTTTTCCAACCAAACATTGGATTATCCAGTTTGTTGCACATGGAGTCCATTCCCATGCCCTAATCCCACCAAACAAACACCCTCGAAGTGTATTAAAATAGAGAAATTTGGAGACAGAAAATCCATAACTGATGTGTTAGTGCTTATATCATTCATCAAGAACAGAAATGCAATCCCTATATGTCCATTGCATTAATACACATCGGACAAAAAGACAGGCAGAATATGTTCTGTTTATTACAGGAAGTGATTTGATACCAGTACTGAGAAAAGAGGAAGAGCAAGCATTGATTCCAGGTCACAAAACATCAAAGGTAACTCACAGAGGGAGTGAACCTTCCAATCAATACCAAGACAGCATAGGGGCAATGTTGACAGAGACAATTCGAGTCCAATATTGACCAATAGGTACAACAGATAACTTTCTAGGAAAATTACATTTAAAGAACTTTTTAGGAAAATTACATTTAAAGAACAAATACAAGTATGCTTAGAAAGAATACACACCAAACAAAGCCACAGAAAAGAAAGGTGAAAGAAAATATTACAAAAAACAGAGAGGCTATGGTCTTCTTTTCTCCTCTCTCATTAGTTAAACTAGTATACAGTCATCATTGCAATATGTGAATCTCTAAACATTATAATACAGTCTTCAGAATAGAATGAATGTTCTCTATCTCCTTTGGAAGTTGAGGAACTTAATGCCATAAGCGAAGACCAAGAAGAAGAGAAGGACCCAACCAACATGAGCAACTACTACAGCTAAAAGGAAGCTATGTTCGAAACCCATGTTTACTTTAAGGAACATCTTCACCGTCGTGAAGTCAGTTCCTGCTTCGCTAGTCACTGAAAGAGGACTGCTCTTGTCACCCACTTGAGATGTGAAAATGCCATAGATTGTCCAAGCAACCGGAGAACACCAGTAGTACCACCTCCACCATATCGGGATAAGCTGCAATGATTTGAGCATAAAGTGTCATTATTAAGATAACAATGGCATGATTTCAAGTAAAAAGATATATGTGGTGTGACAAACAAAATCCCAAACTTCCTCATATTTGTATATATGTTGCATTGAAAATAGCATTTCATGTTAGAGACACATACCGGCCTGGGGATGAGGAAACCGGAGAACAAGTTCCAGAAGCTGAAGAAGAAGGACATGACAATAGCAGCAATTTGATGGTTAGGAGTCAATGCCACAACCATCATTCCGTACATGGAGAAGTAGGTAAAGCACATGAATATGAAGTAGTAGAAATAGAAGAACTTGATTGCTGTCAATTCATAGCCAATCATCAAGTGAAGGATAAGAGCATAAATAAAGGTCTGAATTGCCACATAAATTGTTTCTATGGCCACCTGAAATAGAAAAAGTACTGTGTAAATATTGAATGTGGGAGACCATACATACAAATTATACTAAGTAAAAAGAAGAGAGAAATATGATGCAATGTCTTTTATCTGTTACCTGAGCAAACGCGTAAGGCAACTCTGAATACATTCCAGCTGCTCTTTCACGGTAAAAGACTGTTCTCTCAACTGCTACAACGGATTGCACTGCAGTAGCATTGGAGGCTCCAAGGAAAAGGATAGCAGAATAGGTAGCTCCAAGTAAGTTAAGCAGGTCTTGTTGTTGGTGTCTGTTGACCAAAAATTATACAGTTGATCTCCGTGTTAGTATTCACATCAGTTGATGATAATAATAATAATAATAATAATCACCCCAAAAATGTGATAATTAGAGTGCAGAAATTAAAGACATACATTTTGCCTCCTTTACCCAAGAAGATAACACCAAAAATAACACCGATGGCAATTGTCATAAAGAATCTGATAGCATTGTACTGTGAGTTCCTCCAGTATGACCAATGTTGTTTCCAGAAACAAGCCAGGCATTGAGTTAGGAAGGACTGCGAGTATTTGGTGGGGAAGTAGAGGTTCTTGGTACCCGGTGCTGGAGTGCTTAGCTCCTTGATAAGCTCCAGATTTTTCCTGGAAAATAAAATCATGAGAAAAATCAAAACACACTCAGACAAGGAGAGGGATAGAGAGACAGAGTGAGAGTGTAAAGGACACGGTATTGTTTATATACATACCGGTACAGGTCAGAATTAGCATAAATTTCTGCAAAGTCAACATCAAGTTGTGCCTCAACTGAAGTTGCGCTGACGTCCAACATCCAGGTAGCTGGATTGTAACCCTCTGTAATCTTAGGAACCCCTGGAACAGCCTGCAAGAGAAGTAAGGTATTGTCAAATTTTGATTCATCATACTTCGAACTTTCAAATTGATAATAGATGACTCTTCAGAAACTAGCTAAGGAGGAAAATAAATCTGACCTCAAAATATTCAACAAGCTTGTGAGAATGGCGACCGAGAGGTCCAGCATATATCACATTCCCTCCTCTCTTCATCAATAGAAGCTACAAGGAAGAAAATGTTAATGTCAATTAGAGTGCACAAAGCAATGATGATGGTGATTTGCAGAAAAAATAAAATCGAGTTCATACCTCATCGAAGGCTTCAAAGATATCTATGCTCGGTTGATGAATGGTGCAGACAACAGTTCGCCCTGTGTCCACCGTGTTCCTCACAGTACGCATGACAATTGCAGCAGCTCTAGCGTCAAGACCTGATGTCGGCTCATCCATAAAGATGATGGAGGGATTAGCAACCAACTCAACAGCAATGGTGAGCCTCTTTCTCTGTTCAGTTGAAAGACCATTTACTCCTGGAAGTCCAACCAGAGCATTTTTCAAGGTGTTGAGCTCAACAAGATCCATAACTTCGTCCACAAACATCTACCATAAGAAAGGAACCAAAATTTTTGCATTAATTGGACCAGTATTAGCATAATGTAGACCACATTGAAATGTCATATGGTACAGACTCAATCGATTAAGCTACATACCTGTTTTGTTTCTGTCTTCACATCCTTAGAAAGACGCAGCCAGGCAGAGTATAAGAGAGATTCATGGACAGTAACAAATGGTGAATGGATGTCATTCTGTTCACAATAACCACTGACTCGAGCAAAAGTTTCCTGATTCTTTGGGTAACCTGAAACGCTTATGTTCCCTTCAATATACCCTCCGGTCTTTCTCCCTGCTAACACATCCATCAATGTGGTCTTTCCGGCACCACTGACACCAACTAGTGCTGTTAGAATACCAGGCCTGAAAGCACCACTGACATCCCGTAACAGTCGCAGACGATTTTCTTCGATTCCCTGACTCTTCATTTCCTGATATAGAGAACCAACTTTTAATTTTGATACATGATGGATTGGAACTTTAAAAATATTGATAAACTTATTTAAATGGAAAAAAGTTGAATTGGAATATTTTCTCATTACAACCAAAAGTGCAAACAAATTAGTATTTACTTAAATTCATGTCAATTTTTAATTTTCCTTTGGAAACTATGAATCTCCGGGTTGAAGAGACTTACTGCAGGCATATCCACATAGTAATTCACATGGTCGAATGTAAGTGAAAGGGGCTCGAAAGGCAAAACCATTCCTCTTTTAGCTTGATCTGCTTCATTTACGATTGAGCTGGCACTCCCTTGAGGATTTCTTACAGCCAAATCAATATCTGTAATTACCCATGAGTTGAATTAGTTGAGCAAGAAAACAGAATGAATGGTGAACTACCAAATTAGGGTTTGCAAGATGCAAAACTCAAAACCACGAACTTTCACCGTTGGATGCTAGTTGCCGCCTACTATTGTTTTGATCATCTTCCTCTTCTGAAATTACAGCCTTAGAATCTCCAAAAGCTGATATACAATAACAAGAAAAATGTAAAAGATCAGAATATGGGTTCTTTTGTAACAACATAAACAACACAGAATGAATAAGCAAGAAATGTTAACTTACGATTTAGGTACGTCAGTGCAGCAATGAAAAGACCATTAAAAAGCAGTGAATAAGCAAGAAGCGCTCCAATACAAATCCAGTACCAATATTCCTCCTGGTAGAGCCCTCTACCCTTGAGAATAATCTTTCCAATTGTAGGCTCGTGACCAACAATGATGGGCTGTTCCAAGAAAAAATATAAAATTAAATAAGCTCGTATATTGTCCTACTGGAAAACAAATGTTGAATTATTACAAAGAATTAAGGGAAGTACTTACAGTGTTCCATCTTTTATCGAGAAATTCATTTATCGCAATGGCATTTTGTCCATACATCATAGGAGAAATATAGTAGCCCCATATCATCCATGGTTTAATGTCATTTTTTGAAACAACGAAGCCTCCAAGCACGAAAACCAATAGCAAGGTGAAGGAACCCATTGTGTTTGCAACAACCGGAGTTCTTCCAGCACCAGCAAGGAATCGGAGTATGACAAGAGCGAGAGAGCCATCTGATGTACACCGAAGAAGGCCAGAAACTGTTTGAGAAACCTGAACATTTTGAAGATACGTCAAAAAAAAAGATAATTAGCTTTCGAAGTCCAGTGATTGTCAAGCCAATAAAACAAATCTTAAGATATTGTAAAAGAACTTCAACTTACCTAGTAAAAGATGGTGCAAACCCAATTGTGTAATAGGTAAGTACGATCCATATCGCAGATTCCATGAATGAAACGGGAATTCGGAGGAGCCAAATTGGCAAGCTAAAAGCCCATGCAGGGAAAAACAAGCTATCCCTCTGTTTAAAGAACACGGGAAGCCTGAAAACTGTCATTGCAAGCTCCGCCATCCCATTGAACATTATATTAATAAGACTGAAAAACAATGCTCCCAAATACTTCGAAGCACCTTCTACTGTTCCAGTTTTCATCTCTGTTCTTAAGAAAACTGTCATTGCAATTGTGGCCATGATTGTTATCTGAGTAGTTTTGAATATGTATACGAAAGAGTTGCGCTTCATCAGTAGCCACTCCCTCGAGAAACATGCCTTGAAGAGTTCCAGATTGGAAATGCCATAACTTTCTGTCACCAACGCAGCAGGATGGGCTTTGGACTTGTCATAAGGAATTCTAAGGTCTTCAGACATCTTTTGCCCAATGTGGAAAGAGTTGAAGGCCTGCGCAAAGTCATTCACCGAGACATATCTGTAAGGTTGGTTCTTTTTGAACCAATATTGTTCTTGGTCTTTCTTGGAAGTTACTTCTTGGAGAAAATCTGCAATTCCTTTCCTTTCAGGGCATTTGAATCCCATATATTCAAAGAACTCAAGAACATTCTCGCGTGGACCTTGATACACAATCTGGCCTTCTGAAAGTAGAATAACGTCATCAAAGAGATTAAATGTCTCAGGCGCTGGCTGCAACAGTGAGATGACCATGGTCACATCCATTGTATGAACCATTTGCCTCATGAACTTAACAATCTGAAAAGTGGTGGAACTGTCCAGCCCTGTCGATATTTCATCCATGAAAAATGCTTTTGCTGGTCCAACCAACATTTCTCCTGCATTCACGACAGAACATTCAGAAAATAGTTATGAAGTAAAAACATAGTAGGATGAGCTTTTTTGGGTGAATATAATAGGATTAGTTTGACCTAAACCACAAGATACATATCCTGAAGTTCCAGTTAGAACATTATAAAATACACAGAAGGATGATTTCTGCCCTCTTGAGGAAAAAATTATGAAACTTTTTTGTTATTGCTACCACAACACACATAGCCCACTTTGGGTTTAAAATCTTGATTTCATGATCAATGGTTGTGAAAGATTAACCACGACGTGCTTTTAGATTCATGATCAATCTTGATTTCATGATTAATCTTGGTTTCTTTATTTTAAATTCAAAATGGATAAGAAAATTTTAGAACTTATAATGGCGTAGTAGTTATAGACCGTTGCTTTTAGATTTTGAAGTCGAGTTGCAACCTTATGAAATAAAATGGAAATCTTCATCCCGTCTAGGAAATGGCAAGGATCAATATCCATCCATGAATTTCTTTCTATAACATTTCTCAAAACTCTTTATTGAGTTTACACATACCCGTAGTGACACGCTTCTTTTGTCCACCAGAAATGCCTCTTCTCATGTTATCACCCACCATAATATCAGCACAAATATCCAATCCAAGTATCTGTCAAAGGATGATAAGATTTTAGCCTTGTGAAATAAGAGAACATAATATACAAGCTTGACAATGTAATTATGGAAGCAACAGACCTTGAGAACATAATCTGTAATCAAACTGGTTTCTTGGCCAGACACAGCTGTGGCTTTCATGAATGCATCGATCTCAGGGTCGGGCTTAATACCTGCTTCTTTCTCTCGTCTTGACAACTCTACCAGCATTTCATACCTCGTTCCAACTCCCAAGCAACGTCCCGAGAAATCTAATGTCTCGCGAACAGTCATTTCACCATAGTGAAGATCGTGCTGGCTGATATAAGCACTCGTTCTCTGAGGAACAAATTCCTTAAACTCTCTGCCACAGTAGGTGACTTTTCCAGATATCTGTCCACAATCCCAATATAATCAAACTATCAATATGTTGAAAAAAATACCATGTAGGAACAGAAATGAATACATGGGATGAAACAGAAAATTGGGGAGAGAAACAAATGGGAGAATTTAGGGAGCATGACAAACCTTTAGATTGTCATCAGATTTCCCTGCGAGTGCCTTTAGCAATGTCGTCTTTCCGGAGCCAGGTGGCCCAAGAAGTAGTGTCATCCTGACAAACAAAAAAATAATCGTTTAATGACCGAAGAATATTTGAGAAAATGTCTAGTTGGTTGTGTTTTAGTTTTTTGTTTTCTATTTTCATTTTCTCGAAAGCATAGAAACTTGTTTGGCGAAAAATCTTTTGATAATTTTTTTTTAGAAACGACCCCCTTTCTAGAAAAATTTCAAAAACTGTTTTAGCACAAAATGAAAACTAGGTGTTTTGAACTTTATATTGTATTCATATCTAAAATCACAAAGAAAAAAATAAAATGAAGGCATTTGGATTATATTTTTGGAGACCAAAACTTTCTAGTTTCCAGTAGATCAATCAATCAAGTAGCATTAATCTAAAATTGAGGAATTAATGAACCAACCTGGATGGTTTTATGATTCCATTGACATCGTGAAGTATCTTGATAACCCTTTTCTTAGATCGAGAAAGCCCAACCATTGCAATGATTCCCTACTCACATTACAATTCAACATAAAGAGAACAATCTTCAGATATCACATTATTAAATTTAAGATGATACACTACACTAACAGAAAGTTTTTTAAGGGAAAATAAGCAAATTTTCTGCGTAGTTTTCAATCCACACAGCAGATATTTGAATTTTACATGTGCTTTTAGTGATAATTTCTGTGAAATTGTAAATTAAGAACAAAACTCTCTGCTTTTTTTTTACCCAAACAGCCATTTCAAAATTCACAAGATATCAAAGAGTAATTTGAATTGCATCTTGAAGTTGAA
Organism: Camellia sinensis; assembly: GCF_004153795.1. Taxonomy (NCBI): domain Eukaryota; kingdom Viridiplantae; phylum Streptophyta; class Magnoliopsida; order Ericales; family Theaceae; genus Camellia; species Camellia sinensis. The sequence goes on from NW_021024845.1 coordinate 748,837, forward strand.
CAAAGAGTGAATCTGACTGAATTCATATGAAAAAAAAAAAAAAACAAACAAAAATGAGTTTGAGAAATAGAAGAGGAAAGTAGTAGTACCTCAATAGCATTCATGGTGGAATTGACGAGGGTTGGAAGAGCTCTGGAGCCAACATAGGCATCTCCTGCCACTGATAAATTCTGGAACCTCACTTCAATCTTTGGAATTTCTATTCCCACTCTGTTTTCATCAAAACCCAACACTCAATTTAACTTCAATAAAATAAATAAAAAAGAAAAAATGCAAGTAGAGTAAGTCACCACTTATGGATATAGTCAAATTTTGTTCATATATTTTCAAAATGTATGAATAAAATGAAAATTTTCTTGTCCTCAAAATGAATATGAGATTCATGGTTTTTTTTTTTGGATCAATCGCAATTATGTTTTATTTATACACTTTCTAAGTATATGATGTTCTTATGACTATTATTAATAAAATCGAGTTTGTGAAAATAATAAAATATAAATTAATATATATTTTAATGATACATCAATAAATATTTTTAAATTTTTTTATTTCTTTATTCATATTTGTGTTTATACAAATTTACATATTTAATTACTTAAATTTATTAATAATTCCTTTATACTATGCATTTGTGTGTGTGTGTGTGAGGTCAAACTCAAATTTGATTGGTTTATATATTTGACTTGATTCAAGAAGATCTCAAAATTTTTAGTTATCTGACAAATTTAAGACCAACTCGTTTTTTCATTTTCGCTAATCCGTTTAGACAAAACTATGATCCAATCCAAACTTTCACTTTCTTATCCTTTTCAATCATTTTCTCATCAACCAAACGCTAATTCACTTTCCAATCCTTTCAAGCTTGAATTAAATAGAGAGAGAGAGAGAAAAAAAAAAAATGAACCTGTCGGTACGATCTCGGAGGCGATTAAGAAACCTCTCATTGTCATCTTCAACAACTCTAAGAATGCTCTCCATGAGCTGCTTCTTATCTTGAGTATCAAGGTTAGTCATATCAACCTCATTCCGAATGACTCTACCATTGCTCGTCACCTGCTGTAACATCCCTCTCCTCACCCGATCATAAGTCGGCAACCTCTCAATGGCAGCCCATTTCAACTCCTCCTCATCATCCACCTCCTGCCGCCGTGTACTGTTCCCCTCGAACACGTCCGATGATCCCTGCCATACCTCCCTTATACTCCCAGACTTCCAACTCCTGCTCGCTCTACTACTCGCCGCTCTCACCAATTCATCTGCCGCGAATGGGGCAGCCATTTCAAAACAAAAATTCACTCAAATATTCAAAACTGCACTGATATCTCAATTTGTAATGTGCTTTTTTCTTTTTTGGTAATGTGTTTGGAAATGAGAAACTGTGGCCAGGTAGTTTGGAAGACAAGTGGTTAGTTAGAGGCTTTATATATTGGAGGAGATAGGGGTTGCGTTGACTTTAAAAAGAATATTTTTTTCTGTCTACAAAATTTTTAAATGTTGTGTATTTTATTCTGGTCAAAATAGGATTGTAGAATTGCAAAATTTATATTCGGAGGCGTTCGGAAATGGAGGTTGAAACTAGAACAAGCGAGTTGTGTGTCACATCTATACATATTTTATAAGGGTGGATGACTAGCTTTGATTGGTCACCCAAGAGAGGGAATATTTGAATACAAGGGTGACGTTGGGTCTCTCCCAAATATTTTGGGCATTATTTTGGGTGTGGTGGTGCTCCAACTTAATGTGGTAATGAAAATTTTGACTTAGTAATTTTTTATTTTTATATAGGGAAATTTTTTGACCAAGTAGTTGGAACTGTTAATGTTGACTTATTTAATGTGTACATTATACGCTTGAATAAAATGAAGTTAAAAAGATTGATCAAGCTCCCTAAATCCTCTTTAATAGTTGTCAAAGATAATTAGTTGTTGAATTAGGTTTTAAGCTTATATGAATGAATTCGCTAAATCCTCTTTATTTAGCACACTCACAAAACTTGTGTAGATCTCATACTAGTTGATTTCATCAAAACTTATAAGTGTAAGAGTAAGATTGTTAGTATCTTTAATATTGCTAATTTCTTTCATATTATTAGCTTTGTTATATTGAGGATTTTTCTTCCCCTTATGATTCTTCATTATATTAGTGGTTAGTAACTAGTTGTTGGATTATAATTGTTTGTTTGATGTAATTCACTTCTCATATTTGTTAATATTCTGTCGATTGATAATAAAAAAAAAGACTTTACATGGTGATGACTACGGCCCAATCCAACCATGGGCCCAGCATCTGATTGCACCCTGACGGGCCCAAGAAGACTTGGAGGCCAAGACTGCCAACTCTAACCAAAGGGTTGATTGCCCACAAACCACAGCAACAGCACCAAACTGAGGTTGAGCTCGATTGCTCAGATGGGACCATTGGAAAACTGACCTAATCATATGGTACTGCAATACTATTTAATACTTTTTTCAATCGTGGCATAAAATTATTATTGAGTTTGTTTCGCAAAACTTATTTATAATTTAAAAATAAAAACATCTCAATTATTTTCTTCTTTTTTTTTTTTTCATTTGAGCTTTTTTTTTTTTTAAAGAAAATTTTTAGTCAAACTAATAAATTTTATAATTTTTTTTTTGTATTAATTGATGTGCATGTAATAAATAAATTTGAGAATTTAAAATATCACTCACTTGAATGTGATAAGTATCACATGTAGGTGGTGTTCAATAAAGTTAAAAATTGAAAACTGAATACTGAAATTAAGTATTGAGAATTGAATGTTAAATTTTTTAAGTTAAAAAGTTGTTTGATAAAAATTTTAGTGTTGAATTAAAAATAAGTTGTTTGATATGTATAAGATTAAATTTGAAATTTATTATTTTTAAATTATATATTTTAATTTTTATATTGTGATGGTGGTGGCACTACAATATTTTCTTAGTTTAGTGACATTTGAAAGTGCCACAAAACTATTCTTCTAATGACATTTTTTTGTCTTGCGGCATTTTGAACAAGTGCCACTTCTATCGGTGCCACGGTATATACGAGTGTCACGGTAGATACTTGCAAGTGTCACTGCACCATCATGGCTGAAAACTTTCAATGACATTTTAATGTCATGGTAGATATTATTTGTGGCACTATCAAGGCGCCATTAAAAAAAGAGTTAGTGACACTTGTAAGTGTCATTACACCATCAAGACTAAAACCTTTCAGTGACACTTTAATGTTATGGTAGACTCGAACCGCCAACCTTCCGCACCATAAACCTTATACACCACACTCTTCCCACTACACCTCTATAGCACCACATGATTATATATGCAACATATATTATTTATATAGTACATACATCCATATTAATATAAAAGTATATTCATAAACATAATTATTTTATTGAACATAATTTATGTAAAATAAACTATTTACTACCAAAATAAAAAAAGACCACTTTTTGGAGACTAAAAATATTTTTTAGTCACCAATTCTATACTTTTGGCCACTAATTGTTTTTTAGTTGCTAAAAAACTTAACTTTTGTTGACCAAAATCGGATTTGGTCGTCGAAGATGCACTTTCAGCTACCAAAATTTTGGTCACCAAAAAA